>JAVTVY010028769.1:0-128535 GCA_036873755.1 Hanleya hanleyi
ACTCTGCCAGTATGTCGGCACCTCTTCCCACTTCCCTTATATGTGTTGTAATTGTTACCCACAGGAATGCAAATTGAATTACATTGAATAAAGGCATGTAGTCCGTCATTCAATATTCAGCTGTCGACCAATAATTTTTTTTCGCGTCCATAATATTCCATATAACAGCATTAGCACCAAATTAAAACAAAAAATCTTAGAATACCTAAACACAGACTAGTTTCCTGCAAGAGAGGAGCGGTCAACAGTTGCCAATGATGCCGGCAAGACATTTTGATGGTTCGAAATATCAAATCAGTATCGCTGATCTGCTTTCGTAATCCCTTTGATTTTTGTTGTTAAATTGTTATCTAGAGAATTATTTATACCATTCACGCTTTGATTGTGCCTGTTCATATGAACGCCATGAGGATCTTGAAGAACATGGGTTCATACGACCCCTTGCCCCGGGTAAAGCGAAATTATACACAAGTTACGAAACTTAAGATCTTGCACGCTACGCTCATATTTCGCTATCAGAATGCGACATGTATCGCCAAATTAGAGAAACGTTGAGTGAAGACGCTTAGTGATATAGCCCCGTTTCATAAGTTTCTGCAATTATGTGTTGTGACGTTCATTAAAAGCATTACATTTCATACAGGATCTAGCGAATGGTCCTAGGCGTGATATGTGTAGGTCCCACTGCAATATTACTGTCCAGGAAGGGATAGTTTACGATGTCGAAATTGTAATCTTCTCTCTCGTCGTAAAGTCGACGATAGAGAAGGCCAGCTTCATTTTCATAGAGATATAGTTCTAATTACAAGCGTCTAGTCCGTCATTCATAATCCAGCCGTCGTCCATTAGAGAATATCCGCGTCCATAATCCAAAGACCTATTCCATTTCCATATAACAGTATCAGCACCAAATTCAAAAAGACAAAAGTATACATAAACATAGGCTTGTTTCCTGCAAGAGAGAAGCGGTCAACAGTTTTCAATGATGCCGGCAAGACATCATGATGTTCCAAATATCAAATCCGTATCGCTGATCAGTATTCTTAATCCATAATATTCGTTATAGAGTCGTCATCTAAAAATGATGTACCTCAGCCACGCTTTGATTGTGACTGTTCATATGAGTACCATGAGGATCTTGAAGTACATGGGCTCATGCGGCCCCTAGCCCCGGGTTAAGCGGAATTAGACACATGTTACGAAACGTAGCGCCATAGATCTTGCACGCTACGTTCGTATTTTGCTATCAGCATGCGATATGTATCGCCAAATTTGAGAAACTTTGAGTGGAGGCGCTTGGTGGAATAGCCCTGTTTTATAAGTTTCTGCAACAATGTTTTGTGACGTTGATTAAAATCATCACATTTAACACAGGATCTAGCAAATGCTACTAAGCGAGATATGTATACGCCATATGCAGGTCCCACTGGAATATTACTATCCAGAAAGGGATAGTTTACGATGTCGAAATTGCAATCATCTCTTTTGTCATAAAGTCGACGAGAGAGAATGCCGCTTCATTTTTATAGAGAAAGAGATCTAAATAAGATGTGCCTGTAGGGCTATCTGTAGTTTCCTTCAAATCCAGTGAAGGTGGATATATATCCTTCACTGCGTCATTTATATAGCGATTATCCACAGCGAGAAGATCGTCTATATAGCGTTTGGTGAATGAGAAGGAACGGGCTTTGAATGGATCGGTTTTGAAAGCGCCTGCATATAGTCATATTCATAAGAGAACAGATACAGGTCGGCCAACAGGGGTGCACAATTAGTACCCATTGGAACACCTATATGCTGCTGATATATTGTGTTGCCAAATTTCACATAGATATTTTTAATGAGAAATTCAAGCAACTCTATAAACAAAGAAACATCCCATGAATGATATCTCTTGTATGTAGTCGAGCTAAAGAATGCTTTATCATGCGTCGTTAAGGCTATTTGTAGTTTCCTCCAAATTCAGTGTAGGTGGATATATATCCTTCACTGCGTCATCTATATAGGAAAAAGATCATCTATTTTTCATTTGATGAATGATTAGGAACGGACTTTAAAATGATCGGCTTGTTGAAAGTCTCCAACTAATCGTATTCATAAAACACATAATGTCAGCCAAAAGGGTATTCATTGGAATACCTGTATGATGTTGCCATATTGTGTCAACTGTATGTAGTAGAGCTAAAGAATGCTTTATAGCTTCTGACATTAATTTGTCGGTGATCAGTTTTCTTGAACACTGATACAATTAATGAACTAAGACGGTCAATCAACTCCTGTTGAGGGATTGTAGTATACAGAGTCGACGAATCACATGCGGATGCAAGTCTGTACGATGTGTGTCCTTTTCGCATCAAGTTCTTCCGTAAGATATTTTGAATTTTTTAATATCTACATATACTCAACGGCAGAGTTTGTAGATAAAGTAGCGCAAAATGCTTTTACCTCCTGAAGGGTTAAAAAAAATGGTGATGCAGCTTCTAGAACCAGTCTAGCTTTGGATGGTATTTTATGCATTGGAAGTTCTCAAATCTCTCAAGACGGCACAGTTAGCCGTTTTGATGATACTTTCCTTTCTTCCATTCGATAGAAAATGGACTAGGAAGTCGGACATCTCCGGTTATATATTGGTTCTGGCGTTACGGTTATCAGTTTCGTGGGCATAGTGTAATACAGCCATACTATCTTCCATCATTACCATGTACTATAACACTCTGTTTAAATAAGACCCGATGAGTGAGCAGTGACTAATTTTACACAATGTTATAACTTGAAAGTTCTACTATTTTACAGATATGATCCCATATCGTGGATGATCTTCTGCAGTCCTGTAGCTCCAGCGTGGGAATTAACATCGTTTTTAACATCGATTATATATCGTTATCTCAAGACTCGAATTCAATGAAGTCAGACTTCGACGATTCTGTGCTCTTGCATGTTACTATGGTAGGCCATCCCTGCCACAATTCGTTGCGTCAATACCAATGTATTGAAATTACAGTTTCAATACGTTAATATCAACCAATCATATTATCCGAATTTCAATGCATTGAACATGTAATATGAATACATTGAAAATAAACCAATCATAAGCCCCGAATTTCAATGTATTGACGGTGTTATATCAATGCATTAAAAAAGGAATATCAGTGTATTGAAAATGTAATATCAATGTAATAATGTACTGAAATGCAGTATCAATGTATTGAAAATGTAATATCAATGTATTGAAAATCAATCGATGAAACGGGGTTTTCTTGGTGGTATTCTGAAGCCGACGACCCACTATAGAACACCGGATAAAAAATATTGCAACAAATCATAACGTTTCTCCTTTGTTATCACGCTTAATTTATAGCTGTCGGTGAGCTCACATAACGTGGATGGTAGTCACCAATCTCGCCGAAACGGTTACGATATTACTGGTATGAAAATGGTTATGCAAGTCAAAGTGACTGAACTTTAACTCTATTTAACTGGGTGAACTATATCAGGGTCAAAAATGGAGTCGCTTAATGAGATTTCCAGTTTCACTACTGTTATCACACAATTAAATTTGATGGGGCAACTATCGTTCAAGTGTTTGCAATAACTAAATCAGGCCAGATTTTAACTGATTACCAAATCAAATGTGACAAAATCTTTTCAAAACTGTAGTGGGAATGAAAATAAAAAGGAAAACTCTCATTAAAGGGGTCCGTTTATCGCCTTGGTGGTAGAGTTGGAAATATCTGTATGTGAACGAATATATATAGGTCACCGCTTAGAATTGCAGCATATATTTGAAGAACTGAAGAAGTCTGATGTTTGAAATTATAGTTCAAGGACTGCTTAACATAGGAATTTCACAGCCCATCAAATCAATGCTTTATTTAAATTTCATAGTACATCTCTTAATTCGGTTGAGATCGTTACAAGTGCTATTTGAAGAGCGGAGTGACATGTCATCTAAATACTGAACTCTCCTGACGCAAATGTATTGGTCACAACAGGTGCACCTAACTCTGTAACAAACCATGCCAGAGGTTGATTTTCAATGCATTGATATATACACACTTTGGATTGGTCCATTTTCAATAAATTTGAATTCGGGGATTATGATTGGTTGAGTTTCAATGTATTGAAATTAGAATTTGATTTCATTGCTAACTGTTCAACGCAATGAATTGTGGCAGCTATTTATTGGGTCAAACATTGAAGAGCTAAACAGATCGCTTTGGGTCATACACCAACACTCCGATGTATACGGATTCAAAATCAGTCAGTTAAAACCTAGCATGCTTTTATTATTACAAACTTCGTCAATAAAATTTCGTTCAAGTTTTGCGAATTTGCTGTAATATAAGTGAAACTGGAAATAAAACGAAATAACTCTCTAGTCTCAATTCTTGGACTAGATATCGTTCAATGCGGTCAGTAGATTTAAGCTTGGTCACGGTGACTTGCATTGCCATTTTACATACCTGTAATATCGTGACTGTCTTCGCGAGAGGGGAACTCTCGATCAGATTTTGTGAGTACCCCGACATATATAAATCAAACGTGATAAAGACTAAAATATTTATCTTTTTTTGCAATATTTGTAATAAGATGTTATACAGTGGTTGAGTGATATCAGTACAGGGCAAGCCACCAAGAAAAACCTCGTTTCATTGGTTGGATTTCAATACATTGAAAATAGAAACATGCGGTTGGCTGATTTTCAATGCATTGATATATACTCTCTTTGGATTGGTCGATTTTCAATACATTGCAATTGAATTTCAATACATTGAAATTCGAGGCTTATGATGGTTGATTTTCAATGTATTGAAATTACAATCTCAATACATTGCTAAATGTTCAACGCAACGAATTGTTGCAGAGGTGGTCTACCATGACAGACAATCCCAAACAAAGGTTTCACATGGAATTGAGTTATCATTATCCGTCCATACACCAGCGAAACATGAACGCATTTCGCAGTCCGTGTCTCTTGGCTGAATAGACCTTAACCCTGATGACATTTTAATCCCTTTCAGTCACGTGATGATTTGTGTATCCATTAATCTACATGACAATTCTAGCATCGCTTAGTTATCAAGGCACTAATTTGATTGTTAAAACACATTACATGTGCCGAAAGGCATGAAGTACCATATGTAAGGCGATACACCTGTTCCAGTCGAGGGACCTCACGTTAGCAATTAAATCGATATCGTGTTACCTGAGGGAGGTGGGAGGGTAATTCTATTGTATTATGATCCCCACCTGCTATTTAATTGTCATAGATGTACATTGCATATATGTTCCATAGAAGTGGGACAAAACGTCATAAGATTTCAGGTCTATTTATAAATATGAGTAACACACTATCTTTTAATTCGCAAGTAATAGCACTGGAAGACATCCTAGTATCCATGGTTGTGGACGATTTTAAATTTATCTTTCTCCCCAAAATCTGTATACTTATTGTTCCATATAACAGTTCTGCATTTGGTGACTTCCCATGCCAAATGCATGGACGCCAGCCCGAAAGCTGCGGTAAATTTATATCAATCTGGCTTTGTAACTCAGCTTAGGAACAGAGTGAAATGATTTTCGCGATACCTTCTCGTCGTCTTTAACTCCGGTGGAATAGTGAATAATCAATATCAATATGAAGAGCTGCTAAGGCCGCATAATTGGATTCTTGAGCAAAATCGTCTACCTTAACCAGACGTCACGTTCTCCAAACACGCTATTAGAGCAGGAGACTATCTCAATGGAAGTATTTTCCTGACCTGCTAAAACAAGCTTTCCACACATAATTGCCCTGGCTACGTATTAAATGTGTAAACCAAAACCATCAAATTGCCAATGCTATCAACTTTTCGACTTACACATGAAATGCTATACTAACCATCGCGTAATAGTAGCAGGTAATTACGCAGTACATTGCGATTGTGGAACACCCATGCAAGCATCCAGACGTACTGATTGAGGACGACCTTTACCGGTACCATAACAGTTGTTCCCAATTTGTCTCCATTTATCCGATTATTGCGACGATTATAAAAACTTTCGCATTTGGATAAATGATATAGCGGACAGCTTCTATCGATTACGCGTTAGAATTAGCTTGTATGTATATATTTTTCAATTTGTATCCTACACGAATGCAGGTGTAACAGTGGCGTATTTATTTCAGATATGACCTACACTGATTCCCGCGCAGACACTTTAGCTCCTATAGACCGTTCTTGAATCGGAAGAAAGGTTACAATGTAGTAGTGAGTGTTATCCATACTGAAACTTACCGAGTATTAATCGTCAAGTCTAGATCTATGCTTCATCAACCAGTTATTTGAACAATTGAGCACTGGGTGACAATTAATGTTCCATTCTCCTGGGACTTTCCCGAAAATTCCTGGAACCTGTCCCAACTCTGATTTCCGATACGTGTCCTTTTCTGTCCAGTTTCCAGTGCAAAACCAGTGACTAGTTGCCTTTCGGTTCGATTTGCAACTTATTTCGAAAGATTTTATAATCAGTCATACAGCAAGACACCAGCTAAGGGATTCGATCAAAGTTACATTATTTCCTCAGATAATGTTCTATGTGGGACCACTACTTCTTTATATGATCACGCATGGTCTTATGTCAAGTCACAAACCGAACCACAGGCTCAATAAAATACTTATTAATTCGGGATAGTAACTATGAAGAATATTTCTATCGCAATTGATATGGTAATCTGGAATTTTAATTAATTTTTATGTATCAGTTGTTGTCATATCACATGAATATTATTACCCCAAAGGGAAAATAGCTGAATAGAGAGACGTGAGTATTTTGGCGTTGTTTTCATCATTGGTTTGCGAAATATTACACTTTGAAAATTTTGAGGTTTGGTACAAAATGGGTATTAAAATGATCTTTGATTATGTCACGCCGTGATCTAGAGATAGCTAGATAGACAAATAATATCATGTTCATTTCTATGACACTTAAGTTCACGTGTGTTTTGCATTCCATTAACACTGTCTTTACTGGAGTCTTGGCTACCAACAGTTTCAGAACTATGGTTACGATAGCCGCCATCAAATTAGGATCCCTGTTGCTAAGGTGACCATATTTTTCAAAAATAATTGGATTGTTTTCCATAAACAAACTTTTATAATTTGCACATTATAATCAGCTACAAAGATATCTAACTTATATCTCTGGAAATATTCCAGCAAGGACATGGCTAATTAATTCGGTTTCACGTTGTGACATAAAACAGTTTTAATATGTATAACATCCGCAAATCACGGATTTTGCTCTCTATAAACTACAATATCTCTGCAACCATTTGAATTATTTACATGAGATGAACCGCATCACTTTCGTATCTCTTTCGTATCTTGGTAATGGCCCTAGACCATTGTGGGTCACCGTTAAATATTGGTGCTAGGAAATAACGTTATGTGGAACGATCAATTAAGCCCACTTGATAAATTGATCTTCAGGCCGTCGACCTCGCAGTCCTCAATTCCATTGTATTTTCTCAGAGTAACTCTTTTATGTCTTAACTATCTCATGTTGACAGATTTAATGTGTGTATGATAGAGTTTCTGTATTGGACTTGACAACAGCCTCAATTCTGGTGTCGAGCCAATTAAACACTTGAGTGCTATATGGGATGAGATCCTGCTCCGACTTTCTTCGCTGCACCATCGGTATCTATAAATTGGAAGGTATACCACAATTGGATAACGGCATATTTGACAGAAACCGTGATTTCGGATTTGTTTGACGAAGGACAATCACAGGCAGAGTATGTAGTGTGTACGTTGAGCGTTTCCTCTACATTTGATAGGCAAAGTGGTTGAGGTAAGACCCGACCATATGTACACTTACATATATGTTATATGTTCTCGGACAACTCAATTGTCAAACGTCTCAATTACCTATGGATAAAATCATGTTAAAGCATTTATTTCAATTTGGCAGATAAGAATATTTCACCGGAGCGGTTATCTAACAGCTGAACGGATGTGTTGTTGGCGATAAACTGCATGAAACGTCTTCGGAAGATCTTTCATGAGTTTACTACCCTCTGAATACAATCCTGTCAACTATGGTCAATAGCGTTGTAATGGACAACGGCTGGCTGATGGACGTTGGACTATTGAATCTTTAGACAGAGCCCAGATTGATGCAGGGTAGAGGTAACTAATAGAGAGATCTATAGAGACTTCCAAGACATCTAAGTCCAAGACATGGAGTAATATTTATTTATCTGTTCCTCATATTTTTACAGCATACTGTATCAGTGCCCGGGCACTGTCCTTCATGTAGTAGTTTCAAAATATAATGCGAAGATACACGATAAGCCTTTATGAAGTGTTTTTATCTGCAGTCTCATAGATCTTCGTTTCACAGACATTTAACGGCTAACAGGTAATATCTCTAAAACGAAAATCTCTTAAACCTGACTACATGAAAGATTGTTCACAGGTCACGTATGACAAGCATGGCATGCCCGAGGCTTATCGTCAGCTTGAACAAATCACTATAGACTGAATATCCAACGTATTTCATGGTCATAAAATAGCAACAGGAAAATAAGTACCTAAGAATCTCCGTAGACCAAGAAATTTGCTTGAACGGCGAAATGACTACTGGGAGTGAGAAGGAAGACGTTCGGATTAATTCGCTTGAATACTGATTAAAAACTGGATTAATGGAGATGACAGGGATACAAATAAACAGACCATTATAGTCGACTTTATCACTTCTGTGCTCACAAATATCAGATCCGCATTATTCATTGTTGCCATTTAAGTGCCCCCAGACTACAATCGTTGAAGACACGCTGATCGTATCAGTGCTTAGTAATATCATATATGGATTGGATACAGCGAGATTGTCGTGGCTTTCACATTGGAGATGTCTCAACCTTTGAGGAGGCTGAATAATTCTCCTGAATCGAATTTTTGGACATTTATGAACAGGAAATTTCTCAATGAAATATTTATTTTTGACTTCGCACTTGGCGAGATAGAAAGGTAAAATTATAAGTTATAAGTTATAGAAGTTTTTTTTCTATATGAGCCATAATAATACTTCAGCGTAGCGTAAACCTTCGACATTGAAAATAAATGATAAAATTACAGGGCCACTAGGCTTATTTTTGCAAAATCTGGGATTTACTATGGTCTACTATATAGATTTATCCCTGCTCTAATATATGGGATTGAATAGGAGTTCCATGAAAAACACCTTTATTTTCATAGCAGAAGCACATATTTGTTAAGGAAAAATGTCATCTTCTCCAAAATGCTCCAATAGATTTCTGAATCAATAGGCGGTTCCTAGGCATATCTTCATAACTGCAGGATGCCAGCATGATCATGATCATGAGACCAAGTTAACCTGATTTCGCTAATTTGACAACATTTCTTTGTTGAGGTTGTGCTGCCTCAGAATTTAGAAAAAAAACGTTATCAGATTATTTCTTTAAAATCTGATTTCTTAAAAGTTAAAATTTTCCTTTTCCATTAAATTTAATTTAAATACTGTTATTTTTGCAGATGCACAGTAGACGTAACATCAGATATGTACGGAAGCTCCATAGACCATCAGCTACCTTTCCAGGTGCAAGGGAACTGGATTTCAGTTCTTTGAATCGATTTAATCAACACGGAAATTCGTTTTGTTTCCAGTGCTTCTCTAAAGATATATGACTCACGGTGTTAAGGTGCGCCTGTGTATTTTAGTCTAACAATTGATCAAAACAAGGGGACCAGTCCATGATTTTATTGCGTCTTAACCTGATTTGGCATTGATTGCAGAACAATTTCTGTGTGGCCAATTACATGGTTACAGAGCGACTAAAGAATGCCCTTCTTTCATCGCTTATCGACGCTTGTCGTAATGTTCAATATTCGCTGTAGTTAAGTGTAATACACTGCCTTGCTCGACGCATGGAACACACTGTTCACTTCTGCCTCAATCATTTATTTTAATAGTTATTTATGTATTCACCAAGAAAACTGTTTCGACGAAGCTTTGTATAAACTACGATTGGACGGATGCTCCTCTAAATTCCTGCAAGTGCCAATGGAAATACTTGCATCTTTTTTAAAATTTGAATTGACCAATCAAGTGGTGGAAAACTGAAAAATATCCCGTGATGCACCGGAGTTTCTATCAAAACTCTTGGATAACCGACCACAGCTGTGTACCGAATACGACGACCGGCTGCACTGCATGACGACAGTGAAGCGCATCCTCTCCCAGGGTGCTTTGCGCTGCGCTCCATTTACCTCTGTAGGGGCCTCATCATTTTCTGCAGGATTCTTGCAGAATCAGAGGGTTGTTCTAACTAATTGTTATATTGAAATACACCATACAGTTATTAAATTTATTTAAAAGCACCAATGTCACTTGGTTTGACGGTAGCTGTTTACAAATTACCATGGAACGTTTTTGTTGATCGACATATCGTTAAGTCGCTGCTGATATCCATTCGCTCAGTTTAACGGTCTTCATATGCTTTGTCCCTGACGACAGATGACCTCGAGTAAATTCCGACGAAGTCCGTGAGGCCATGACAACGCAAAATAGAGAGTCGCGAAGCAGAACGTATGGATGCCTAGCAGACCTTGAGTAAAATGTTTTAGCGTTGGTGGACATTTTGTATTTCACCTTTTCAAATTTGAGGCACTTTACCACGTTTACTCTCTCAAGTAGGTGAACTGAATAGCACACTGCTACCCATCTTCTTTACTCCGTCACATACCCCTCAAAACCTCCAACATGAATCCCTCAACAGGCATATCTTCAGACATAATCCTGCCCTGGAAGAGCTATCAGGGTGAGGCGGATAGCAGTTTTTTTGTGAAATTCTGTCTATTGATTTTCGTCATGTAAGCACTTGAATAGGAGACCCATTGGCCCCTGCTGTACTACGTCTTGATATAGTTCGATAATGAGCAAGCATATGAAAAACGTAATGAATGGAGATGATGGATAATGCCTTCTTGCGGGTTTTAACATTTGGATATTTTCGTTGAATTGGATATATATCTATGGCCATACTCTTTTATATATATTTTAATTAAACTCATTTTGCCACTCATAACTGATTATATGAAATCGTTATCGTTTCGTTATTAGGATAACGGAAGCTGGGTGAAATATAATACTGCTTCCGAATGTAATTCCAGGCGATAATTAATAGCATGTAAAAATCTGTTTTAAGGCTTCACTTACTTTCCCCTACTATCACATGGCGTCATTTTGCCGGCACATGAGTGGAAATTTGAACGTGTTGTCATAACCAAATGTCCCTACTCCATGTTGATTCGGAAACGATTATTTTTCCCCATCACTTCTCAATCGACTGCGCAGATTCACAATCGACATTGACACCCAGACTAAATTCACGGTTATAAGCGCTCCATCTTCAATTTTATCCATGCGGATGAGGCATCCTCCTAATGGAATACGCTTTAATCTGAATCATCTGAAATATTCCCTTTGCTCTAGGTGTAACTATAGCGGGATATACGAAAGCCATTTAATACGGAATCAAACAATCCACCGAAACAAATTATATGATGAACTATCTGTCTGGCATTAACCTTGAAGATAAAGTCTTGAAGATAACTATTCCAGGTTACCCGCAGGGTTAGATCAGTCTCATTTCGTCTTTAGCGGATAGCCGTGATCGCTCAGCCATATCACAAAAAAATGTTCTACAAAGAGTTTCTAGCACCTTTATTTAATACGGTCGCCGTGTGATCCATATTTTTAGCTGTATTGAAATTAGAATTTGAATGCATTGCTAACTGTTCAACAGCTATTTACTGCGTCAAACACCGAAGCGCTAAACAAACCGCTTTGGGTCATGCACCAAAGACACCGATGAATATGGATTCAAAATCTGCTAAAACCTAGCATGCTTTTAATATTACAAACTCCGTCAAATAAAATTCCGTTCAAGTTTTCCGAATTCAGCGTAATAGTAGTAAAACAGGAAATAAAACGAAATAACTCCCAAAGAAGAGCTGCGTTGAGCGACTCAATTCTTGGACCACATATTGTTCAGTGAAATGTGGAAGACTTCGCGAAGTTGTCGTAAAACACAATGCCGTGGGTGATGCGCTTTTTGGCATATAGGGGGCGCTGCATGCGTATATTATGGGCTAGCAGCTGATAGAGCGCCATTTGCAAATATATTTTATACGCCGTCTTGCTGCCTGCCTGCTGCATAGTCCGCAATTGGGCCTGTGGACTTTTATATTTTAAATTTTTAACAATTCTGTGTTGGGATGGCTGATTTACAACGTACTCGCAGTGAGCAAAGAGCGCTAGAAAGGAATTACGACGTATCAGCCTGGGCAAAGGATAACGAGTTTACAGCTGAAACTATAGCAGCGCTCATGGGTGAAGGCTTCGAGACGGCGTCTAGCCTAAAACTTTGATCTCCTGAATTGGTAGAAACTTCGTTTGCTAGCTTACCAGTTGGACAACGTTTACTTGCACTTTTAGAGATACCGGGGTATAACTTTGCTCCCGAGAGAACCAATATGGCGGCCGCTGTATCGGGCGACGTGAGAACTGTAAACGAAAGTGTTGCAAGTAATTCTGCTGAGAATGGTAGCGGCGGACAACAGACTAGGGCAGCAGCGGCGACAACAGGGATGTCCGCGACTGAACTATTTGATGTTTTACAATTGGCGGCAAATTCAGCTACCCAAGGCAGATTTGCCGGCTTAGTTCCCGGTGATGGACCACAAAATGCGGAGACTGGTACCGGTATGTTAAACCTATTTTCGACGCTTCTTGCGGCTCCTTCTTCTGTCCATAAATCCCCACTTCGCCATGTGCGAGACTATATAACACTGTCGCCCCAGTCGGGGAATAAATCATTGAATAATGTGGATATGGGAGCTTTTGAACTGAGAATAAAGGATGGCAAAATACCCCATGATCGACTGTCAGTTGCTCAGTTTATGGAAGGTTCTTCAAAAATTCTGAGTGAAATGATTACTAAAGATGAGTGTGCACAAGAGGCTCTGTTGGCATACATCAGTTACATTACTAAAGTGGCAACTTTTGCTCAAACATTTGACTGGGTATCGGTCCTGAATTATGACCTTGAATTTAAAAAACAGCAGCACCAGAATAGTAGCGCATGGAATTTGGACAATACATTTCTGATGCAAGCTATGTTGCGCCCTAGGCAGGACAGGTCTGGTAATAACACAAGATTGGGAAATAGCTCTGCTTATCGCATGAAAAATCATCAGCAAAACAATCGGTCAAAATTCGATCAACGGTTGGGTAAGCCTATTTGTGCTAAATTCAACGGCCGCCAAGGATGTTCATTGACAGTTTGTAATTATTCGCATATCTGTGCAACTTGTCTATCGTCGGATCACAGTGACTTTAACCATCATAAGTACAGCAGTCAGTCATCAAAGCCTGCATCAAAAAACGAATAGAGGTTATATATGAGCCTAATCCCTCCCCTGTACAACAGTGTTTATCAGTCTGGGAGGTGGAGTTGGAGAACGACTCCGACAGGGACTTCCTTTTAGATGGTATTAAGAATGGTTTTTCTCTGATAGATAATACAGATATTTCACCATTACCAGTTTACACAGCAAACTGTAAATCTGCCAATGAGGCCAGAGATAGAGTAGAAAAAGTGTTATTAGAGGAAATACAGGAAAACAACTATGTTAAAGTGTCAAGGCCCCCTACAATTGTGAGTGCCCTTGGCGCTGTGCCTAAGGCGGATGGTGGTACACGAGTTATCCATGATGCTAGCAGACCAATTGGTTATAGTTTGAACGATTATGCCACCAAAGATCCCCAGGAGTACCAAACTGTAAAATCCCTGCTTGATCGTTTAGAGCCTGGGTACTACCTTGCAAAAGTTGATCTGAAGTCGGCGTATCGGTCAGTGCATGGGCATACATCCGTCCAATTACGAGTACACAGGCCTGCAATGGACCTTTGCTGGCGAAACTGATCCATCTTTTCTCATAGATACGCGGCTTTGCTTCGGGGCCCGTAAGAGTCCCAGTATTTTCAACCGATTGACACAGAGTGTGTGTCGTATGATGCACAGACGTGGCTTTTCCTGCGTGGCGTATATTGATGACTTTGCACTCTACGCTCCCACATTTGAGGAATGTCAAACTGCTTACAATACGTTGATTTCACTTCTACGCAATCTAGGCTTCAAAATTAACTGGACAAAGGTCGTAGGCCCATCTACATGTTTGATATTCTTGGGTATTGAAATTAATACCATTAGCAACTGTCTGTCTTTGGACAGAGCTAAAAGCTAAAAGCTAAAAAATCTAGTTCAGGAGATAAATGTATTCGCCAAAAAGAGACGGGCAACTCGAAAACAGTTGGAGAGACTAGCGGGGAAGCTGACATGGGCCTCAAATGTTATAAATTGGGGTAGGCTGCATACACGTAGCATTTTTAATCTGTTGTCAACTTTGAAATTGCCTTACCATAAAGCTAGACTACAACCAATTATGGCCGACCTTCAGTGGTGGAAATAGAATGGAATAGGTCTTTGGATTATGGACGCGGATATTCTCTAATGGACGACGGCTAGATTATGAATGACGGACTAGACGCTTGTAATTTGTACTGTGTAATACCCAGAACAGGAAGTTAATTTGGGACATTCGACAGACCATAAGTGTTCAAACAGATGCATGTCCGACAGCCGGCGGAGCATTCTGTAACCTTGACTGGACGTATCGAGTTTGGCACTTGGACAATCCTGCACTAGCTGCGACCCATATTAATGTACAAGAACTTGCGATGGTGGTAGAATCCGCGAAAAGATGGCACAAAGATTGGAGTGGCAGACGTGTTATTGTTTACACTGATAATTCGGCTACGGCTGCCATTGTAAATAAGGGATCAACTAAGTGTAGTGAGGCCCTCAAATTGCTCGATATGTTGAGTATACTGTCGTTACAGAATGACTTTAGTATACAAGCTATTTATTTTCCTGGACAATTTACCAGGACTCGGTTTCGCGTTTGCACCTAGGGGGACAGATGGAGAGGTTTACCAATATTCTGTTCAAACAATTTGGATTTGCGATGCCAGCCTTTTATTGGCTACCCTTTCACATGTCTCAAGGTGCCATGTATTTTCTTTCGCTGCAGATTCGCCGGTGGCAGGATTATTACGAGAACTTGATAAGGAGGCTTCCTATTGGGAATCGAATGCCCTGGCAGCCTCCACGAAACGTACATATGCCACACAGATCAGGTGTTACATAGATTTTTGCTCTCGTATCGACTGTATTCCGGGACCAGCAGAAGAGAGTACCATTCTAAGATATGTAGCTTTTCTTGCTAGGTCAAAGTCCTATGGGACGGTACGTCAGTATATAGGTGTGGTGAAGCTAATACATAGACAGTGTAGTTATGCTGACCCATTACAAGACAATTGGCGTTTACGTTCTATTCTTACAGGCGTGAAACGTGTCAAAGGGGCGTCTTCTACCTACAAGTTGCCTCTGACCTTACAGCATTTGTGCGCGATTCACCAGCAATTGGATCTCTCTATCACCTATAATCGGCTTATTTGGGCCACTATTGTTACTGCATTTTTTGGCCTTCTGCGCGTGAGTAATGTGACTGTACCGACTGATAAGAATGTACAGTGCAAGTGTGTTCTACGATGTGATATGCGCGTGGTGGATAGGGGTGTAATCCTTAAAGTTAGAGCATCTAAGACTATTCAATTTTCACAGCGCATGCATGAAGTTGCTATTCCATTCCTCAGGGGTAATCCGATTTGCCCTGCCTCTGCCATTATTATGTTTATTGCGGCATCCGGGCAGGTCAGCAACCAGTCGCCCCTCTTCTCCTATAGGCTCCATAATAGTACCAAAACGTTGTCTGTTGTGCAGTTTCGTCGTCAACTTGGGCGTTTGAATACTGTCGTGATTACATGTATTATGAATACTGTGCATCTAGTCCCGATTTGAATAATGGGCCATGCCTAGCTATGATATCAAATGCGTTCTGCCTAGCTGTGCCGCCGATGTTGCCTAGCCTGCTTTTATACTGTATGATTTTAGCTAACCAGTGTTCTTGACTGTCTAATCTAATTTATGCGTATCCGGCAGAACACTGGTTTCTCACTGTAGTTTTAGTTCTGATGATTTTAGATAATAAATTATCAAGCCCACCCACGGTGTTGTGTTTTCAGTAGATTTAATTTCGCTCACGGTGACTTGCATTGCATCGTAACTGTCTTCTTGAGAGGGGAACTCCCGATCAGATTTTGTGAGTACCCGGACAGATATAAATCAAGCGTGATAAAGACGGAAACATTTATCTTTTTTTTTTTGCAATATTTATAATTCGATGTTATATAGTGGTTAGGTGGTATCAGTATAGGGCAAGACACCAAGAAAATCCTCGTTTCATTGGTTGAATTTTAATACATTGAAAATAGAAACATGCGGTTGGCTGATTTCAATGCATTGATATATACTCATTATGATGGTTGATTTTCAATGTATTGAAATTACAATCCCAATACATTGCTAAATGTTCAACGCAACGAATTGTTGCAGAGGTGGTCTACCATAACTGACAATGCCAAACAAAGGTTTCACATGGAATTGAGTTATCATTGTCCGTAAATACACCATCGAAACATGGACGCATTTCGTAGTCCGTGTCTCTTGGCTGAATAGACCTTAACCCCGATGATATTTTAGTAATCTTTCAGTCATGTGATGACATGTGCATCCATTAATCTACATGACAATTCTAGCATCGCTTATTTATCTAGGCGCTAATTTGATTGTTAAAACACATTACATGTGCCGAAAGGCATGAAGTATCATATGTAAGGCGATACACCTGTTCCAGTCCAGGGACCTCATGTTAGCAGTTAAATCGATATCGTGTTACCTGAGGGAGGTTGGGGGGGGCGGGGGGGTAATTCAATTGTATTATGATCCCCATCTGCTATTTAATTGTCATAGATGTACCTTGCATATATGTTCCATAGAAATGGGATAAAACGTCATAAGATTTCATGTCTATTTATAAATATGAGTAACACACTATCCTTTAATTCGCAAGTAATAACACTGGAAGACATCCTAGTGTCCATGGTTGTGGACGATTTCAAATTTATCCTTCTCCCCAAAATCTGTCCACTTTAATGTTCCATATAACAGTTCTGCATTTGATGCCTTCCCATGCCAAATGCATGGTTGCGAGCCCGATAGCTGCGGTAAATTTATATCAATCTGGCCTCGTAACTCAGCTTAGGAACAGAGTGAAATGATTTTCGCGATACCTTCTCGTCTTCTTTAACTCCGATAGAATGGTGAATAAACAATACCAATATGAAGAGCTGCTAAGGCCGCATAATTGGATTCTTGAGCAAAATCGTCTACCTTAACCAGACGTCACGTTCTCCAAACACGCTATTAGAGCAGGAGACTATCTCAATGAAAGTATTTTCCTGATCTGCTAAAACAAGCTTTCCACACATAATTGCCCTGGCTACGTATTAAATGTGTAAACCAAAACCATCAAATTGCCAATGCTATCAACTTTTCGACTTACACATGAAATGCTATACTAACCATCGCGTAATAGTAGCAGCTAATTATGCAGTACATTGCGATTGTGGAACACCCATGCAAGCATCCAGACGTTCTGATTGAGGACGACATATACCGGTACCATAACAGTTGTTCCCAATTTGTGTGCATTTATTTATCCGCGTATTGCGACGATTATAAAAACTTTCGCATTTGGACAAATGCTACATAGCGGACAGCTTCTATCGACCAAGCGTTGGAATTAGCTTGTATGTATTTATTTTTCAATTTGTATCCTACAAGAATACAGGCGTAACAGTGGCGTATTTATTTCAGATGTGACCTACACTGAATCCCGTGCATTCTTGAATCGGAAGAAAGGTTACAATGTAGTAGTGAGTGTTATCCATACTGAAACTTACCGAGTATTTATCGTCAAATCTAGATCTATGGTTCATCAACCAGTTATTTGAACAATTGAGCACTGGGTGACAATTAATTTTCCATTCTCCTGAGTCTTGCCCGAAACTTCATGGAACCTGTCTCAACCCTGGTTTCCGACACATGTCTTTTTCTGTCCAGTTTCCAGTGCAAAAAACAGTGACTAGTTAATTGCCTTCCGGTTCGATTTGTAACTTATTTCGAAAGATTTTATGATAAGCCATACAGCAAGTCACCAGCTAAGGGATTCGCTCAACGTTAAATAATTTCCTCAGATATTGTTCTATGTGAGATCATTACTTCTTCATAAGATCACACTGGTCTTATGTCAAGTCACAAACCCATACCACAAGCTCAATAAAATACTTATTAATTCGGGATAGTAACTATGAAGAATATTTGTATCGCAATTGATATGGTAATCTGGAATTTTCATTAATTTTTATGTATCAGTTGTTATATATCACATGAATATTATTACCCCAAAGGGAAAATAGCTGAATAGAGAGACGTGAGTATTTTGGCGTTGTTTTCATCATTGGTTGCCGAAATATTACACTTTGAAATTTTTGAGGTTTGGTACAAAATGGGTATTAAAATGATCTTTGATTATGTCACGCCGTGACCTAGAGATAGCTAGATAGACAATAGACAATAATATCATGTTCATTTCTATGACGCTTAAGTTCATGTGTGTTTTGCATTCCATTAACACTGTCTTTACTGGAGTCTTGGCTACCATCATTTTCAGAACTATGGTTACGATAACCGCAATCAAATTAGGATCCCTGTTGCTAAGGTAACCATATTTTTCAAAAATAATTGGATTGTTTTCCATAAACAAACTTTTATAATTTGCACATTTATAATGAGTTACAGAGATATCTAACTTATATCTCTGGAAATATTCCAACAAGGAGATGGCTAATTAATTAGGTTTCACGTTGTGACATAAAAACGATTAAATATGTATAACATCCGTAAATCACGAATTTTGCTCTCTAAACTGGAATATCTCTGCAACCATTTAGAGTATTTACATGCGATGAACCGCATCACGTTCGTATCTTTTTCGTATCTTGATAATGGCCCTAGACCATTGCGGATCTCTTTTTTTTTTAGCCCTGGAACAGGGCACTGGGCATTTATTTACAATTTATTTACAATGACCACGATTTTACATATCCTTACACGCCACATGCAACACTCATGTTCGTACTGGTTTTCTGTTCCAGAGCCAGACAAACAAATATATATACATATTTAACTAGAACATTTTTCATGCTGACACGAACAGGACAACACACACACACAGAAACATACACACACACAGAAACACACACACACACGTGTCGCTGCATCCAAAATCACAAATAAACCAATTTTGGAAGAAACAACTTTTTACCGTACGCTATCTCCACCGAACTGATAAAAATGAAAGAAAAAGATTTATTAAGTCAATTATTCATAAGATACCAAAAGGTTAATACTGCTTAGTGGTTACGCCAGGGGACCCCACTTCTAAGCGAAGATAGAGAGATTCTTATTTTTTGTATAGATATACCTCTCAATATCTCTGGTTCTGATCACAGTGTCCCTTAAACCATCGAAAGCAGGCTTCAAATTGTAATATCTACATCTACACCATTGCGGGTCTCCGTTAAATATTGGTGCTAGGAAATAACGTTATGTGGAACGATCAATTAAGCCCACTTGATAAATTGATCTTAAGCTCGTCGACCTCGTAGTCCTCAATTCCATTGTATTTTCTCAGAGTAACTCTTTTATGTCCTAACTATCTCATGTTGACAGATTTAATGGATGTATAAGAGAGTTTCTGTATTGGACTTGACAACAGCTTCAGTCCTGGTGTCGAGCCAATTAAACACTTAGTGCTATATGGGATGAGATCCTGCCCCGACTTTCTTCAATGCAACATCGGTATCTATAAATTGGAAGGCATACCACAATTGGATAACGGCATACTTGCCAGAAACCGTGATTTCCGATTTGTTTGACGAAGGACAATCACAGGCGGAGTAATAATATATGCCTATTGAGATGCCTATGTAGTGTGTACGTTGAACGTTTCCTCTACATTTGATAGGCATACTGCTTGAGATGCGACCCGACCATATGTAGACTTACATATATATTATATGTTCTCGGACAACTCACTTGACAAACGTCTCAATCACTTATGGATAAAATCATGTTAAATCATTTATTTCAATTTGGCAGATAAAAATATTTCACCTGAACGGTTATATAACCGCTGAACGGATGTGTTGTTGGCGGTAAACCGCATGCAACACTGACCTTCGGAAGATCTTTCATGAGTTTACTACCCTCCGAATACAATCCTGTCAACTATGGTCAAATAACGTTGTAATGGGCAACGTCTGGCTGATGGACGTTGGACTATTGAATCTTTAGACAGAGCCCAGAATGATACAGGGTAGAGGTAACTAATAGAGAGATCTATAGAGACTTCCAAGGCCTCTAAGTCCAAGACACGGAGTAATATTTATTTATCTGTTCCTCATACTTTTACAGCATACTGCATCAGTGCTGGTCATTGTCCTGCATGGAGTAGTTTCAAGATATAATGCGGAGATATACGATAAGCCTTCATGAAGTGTTTTTATGTGCAGTCTCATAGATCTTCGTTTCACAGACATTTAACGGCTAACAGTTAATATGCCTGAAACGAAGATCTCTGAAACCTGATTACATGAAAGATTGTTCACAGGTCACGTGTGACAAGCATGGCATGCTCGAGGCTTATCGTCAGCTTGAACAAATCACTATAGACTGAATATCCAACGTATTTCATGATCATAAAATAGCAACAGGAAAATAAGTACCTAAGAAACTCCGAAGACCAAGAAATTTGCTTGAACGGCGAAATGACTACTGGGATTGAGAAGGAAGACGTTCGGATTAATTCGCTTGAATACTGATTAAAAATGGATTAATGGAGATAACAGGGATACAAATAAACAGACCATTATAGTCGACGTTATCACTTCTGTGCTCACAAATATAAGATCCGCATTATTCATTGTTGCAATTTAAGTGCCCCCACACTGCAATCGTTGAAGACACGCTGATCGTATCAGTGCTTAGTAATATCACATATGGATTGGATACAGCGAGATTGTCGTGGCGTTCACATTGGAGATGTCTCAACCTTTGAGGAGGCTGAATAATTCTCCTGAATCAATTTTTTTGACATTTATGAACAGGAAATTTCTCAACGAAATACTTATTTTTGACTTCGCACTTGGCGAGGTAGAAAGGTAAAATTATAGTTGTAAGTTATAGAAGTTTTTTTTCTAGATGAGCCATAATAGTACTTCAGCGTAGCGTAAACCTTCGACATTGAAAATGAATTACAGGACTATTAAGCTTATGTTTGCAAAATATGGGATTTAATATGGTCTATTCCGTGGAAAATGCCTTTATTCTCATAGCAAAAGCTTATATTTGTTAAGGAAAAATGTCATCTCCAAAATGCTCCAATAGATTTCTGAATCAATAGACGGTCCCCAGGCTTATCTTCATAACTGCAGGATGCCAGCATGGTCATGATCATGTGACCAAGTTAATCTCATTTCGCTAATTTGACAACACTTCTTTGTTGAGGTTGTGCTGCCTCAGAATTTAGAAGAAAACATTATCCATTTATTTCTTTAAAATCTGTTTTAATTTTCTTTTTCCATTAAATTTCATTTAAATACTGTTAGTTTTGCCGAATGTTCAGTAGACGTAACATTGGATATGTGCGGAACCTTCTTAAACCATCAGCTACCTTTCCAGGTGCAAGCGAAATGGATTTCAGTTCTTTGAATCGATTTAATCAACACGGGGATTTGTTTTGTTACCAGCACTTCTCTAAAGATATATGACTCACGGTGTTACTGTGCGCCTGTGTATTTTAGGCTAACAATTGATCAAAACAAGGAAATCAGTCAATGATGGAGATTTTATTGCATCTTAACCTGATTTGGCATTCGTGGCCAGAACAATTTCTGTATGGTCAATGGCATAGCTACAGAGAGACTAAAGAATTTCCTTCTTCCATCACTTATCGACGCTTGTCGTAATGTTCCATATTCGCTGTAGTTAAGTGTAATGCACTGCCTTGCTCGACGCAGCGAAAACACTGTTCACTTCTGCCTTAATTATTTATTTAGTTATTTAGTTATTTATGTATTTACCAAGAAAACCGTTTCGACGGAGCTTTGTATAAACTATGATTGGGCGGATGCTCCTCTAAATTCCTGCAAGAGCCAATGGAAATACTAGCATCTTTTTTAAAATTTCAATTGACCAATCAAGTGGTGGAAAACTGGAAAATATCCCGTGATGCAACGGATTTTCTATCAAAAGTCTTGGATAACCGACCACAGCTGTGTATCGAATATGACGACCGGCTGCACTGCATGGCGAGAGTGAAGCGCATCCTTTCCCAGGGTGCTTTGCGCTGCGCTCCATTTACCTCTGTAGGGGTCTCATCATTTTTTGCAGGATTCTTGGAGAATCAGATGTCTGTTCTAACTGTTATATTGAAATACACCATACAGTTATTAAATTTATTTAAAAGCGCCAATGTCACTTGGTTTGACGGTAGCTGTTTACAAATTACCATGGAACGTTTTTGTTGATCGATATATCGTTGAGTCGCTGCTGATATCCATTCGCTCCGTTTAACGATCTTCATATGCTTTGTCCCTGACGACAGATGACCTCGAGTAAACTCCGACACAGTCCGTGAGGCCATGACAGCGCTAAATAGAGAGTCGCGAAGTGGAGCGTACGAATGCGCCTGGTCGACCTTAAGTAACAGGTTTTGCCATTGGTGGACATTTTGTATTTCACCTTCTCAAAGAGGCATTTTACCATGTTTACTCTCTTGATTAGGTAAGACCAAAAAAGCTGAAAAACCCTTTTGACTCTTGTTTTCCGAGAGGCAACCGAAATCTTCAACGGCACTGAATAGCACACAGCTACTTGTCGTTCATTTAACCATCTTCTTTACTCAGTCACATACCCCTCAACCGCCCCCCCCCCCTCCCCCCAACCTGAATCCCTCAATAGGCATATCTTCAGACATAATCCTGACCTGGTAGAGCTATTAGGGCGAGACGGATAGCAGTTTCTTTGTGAAATTCTGCCTATTGAGTGTAGTCATGTAAGCACTTGAACAGGAGACCCAATGGCTCCTGCGGTATTACGTCTTGATATAGTTCGATAATGAGCAAGCATATGAAAAACGTAATGAATGGAGATGATGGATAATGCCGTCTTGCGGGTTTTAACATTTGGATATTTTCGTTGAATTGGATATATATCTATGGCCATACTCTTTTTTTATATAATTTAATTGAACTCATTTTGCCACTCAGAACTGATTATATGAAATCATTATCGTTTCGTTATTAGGATAACGGAAGCTGGTTGAAATTAATGCTGCTTCCGAATGTAATTTCAGGCGATAATTGATAGCCTGTAAAAATCTGTTTTAAGGCTTCACTTACTTTCCCCACTATCATATGGCGCCATTTTGCCGGCACATGAGTGGAAATTTGAACGTGTTGTCATAACCAAATGTTCCTACTCAATGTTGATTCGGAAACGATTATTTTTCCCCATCACTTCTCAATCGACTGTAGAGATTCACAGTCGACATTGACACCCAGACTAAATTTACGGTTATAAGCGTCCATCTTCAATCATATCCGTACGGATGAGGCATCCTCCTAATGGAATACGCTTTAAGCTGAATCATCTGAAATATTCCCTTTGCTCCAGGTGTAACTATAGGGGGATATACGAAAGCCATTTAATACGAAACCAAACAATCCACCGAAACAAATTACGATGAACTATCTCTCCCGCATTAACCTTGAAGATAACGCCTTGAAAATAACGATTCCAGGTTACTCTCAGGGTTAGATTCGTCTCACTCCGTCTTGAGGGAGGGGGGGGGGAGGGGTAGCCGGGATCCCTCAGTCATATCATAAAAGATGTAAAGATGTTCTACATAGAGTTTCTAGAACCTCTATTTAAGGTGGTTCATGCATCAGACGACGTCGGCGACGTCATTACACAGGGTTATTTCCCATGCAATAACGCTTCCAACGTCATATATCGCCTTTTTTGATAAAAGACGTTTACCAGGGGAGGTAATGCCGTCGCAAATATTAGAAAACTATGGGGATAGGGCCACTCAAAGCATTTTATATAAAAAAGTAGATCGAAGACCCCAACTTTTTATTTGAATAATAAAAAGATCACATGAGTTTGAAATATCAGCATAGTTCACCGGATGGTTTTCGATTTGGGAGAGGGTTTCATGGTCTGAAAATGTAATGTCCAACGTTCGATGAAATGCCTATTTCATATACAATTATTGTATTTATGTTCAATTTTGCGGTGTTTCTAAGACCCCTGGAAGTTTATATAATTAAACAATACTTGTGGATATATATCCGTATACTTTGACTTTCTTGCCTTGTTGCGCAGAAAATTGATTTGTCATGATTTTGGCAAAAAACGGTTGACGTTGTGATATTTGCGGCTACGTACAAACAAATCTCGATCGAAGACCATCAATTTTTTTTGCGTTTTACTGCTGGCCGACACCCCAGCTACCCACAACAAAACTATTAGTTTTGGTTACCGGACAAAGTTTTGAGGTACGAACAACCATAATGCGACTGTCGCGTGATCCATATTTGTAGGTGCGGGTAGCACGCAACGTCATTATCCACGCGATGAAGCACAAATTCAACTAAACTCTAATAAGACTTTCAATACAAAACACATCAGAAGGCAATGTTTTATGAAAATATATTAGGCCACCAATCACAATTCAGTGTGACATAGACTCGAACAATCATCATTCTGCAATTCGGTTTATTATACCTAGTACTCGGTTTGCAATGACACTTTTCGGGGAGTGAAAACAGCAAACAAAATCATACCAACGCAAGTAGACAACAAATGGTCAATTTCGAGAACGGAAACAATATAAAGATAAATATATGCTCTGTTCGTGCTTGATTGGCAATCTATATCTGCAATAGAATTAGAATAATTTACGACTTCGGTTGTCTTGTCGATAAGTGCAAACTCCTGGAAACGTCCCGATGGCTTAAAATGATGTTGATTATCCTTTCGAATTTTCGCGACCACTGCCCACTGGTTTTCCGTCTCAAAAGTCAATATATGTCGAAAAACAACATGGTATGCTATTAATAAAGTTGTGTTGCCCCAAGTCGAGATATTGTCCCGTGCGACGAGAAAATCAGCTTCTTGTTTGAGTAAGAACATCGGATTGAATATTCCTTGATCTAACTAGACGATGTAATGCCCCCACGTGTGTTCCATAAACCTGAAATCTGTAGACAAGACGAGCGTGGCTGGTTATAAAATTTTGAGATCTGAAGAATAGGAACCCTATCCACCAAAACGCGACTCAGATGTTCAGGGGCCGATTTCATGAAACCTCAATTGAGGCAAGTTTCGCACTTGAAAACCTCCCTTGACTTGAGTTTTTGCTTTTCATGAATGTTCACTTGAATCTGAAATCGCACTTGAATTCAAGTGTGGGCGGACCTCCCTTGAAAACCGCACTTGAAATATAAACGTAAATGACCAATATGAATGGAGATGCTGTCGAAAAATAAGTTTTTTTCCTGTGTCCATACATCGTAATGCAAGATGGGCATTGTTCTTCATCTCATAGATCCAAAAATGGCACAGACATATTTAATTGACACCTGAAATTCTATCGATCGACTCCTGCGCGTCAATTATTTTAAGCATGCACTTGATTCTGCGTACTGTATATTACCAAACCGCAAAAGGAGTTCCAAAAAGGTCACTTCAAACATCATTTGAGCAAGTGCGCCAAAAGCGTTTGGTGAGACATAATTTGAGATTTTTTTAAGTGAACTTCGCGAAAATCGTGCTTGAAAAAGTCAAGTGAGGTTTCACGAAATCGACTCAGGACGTGATCTGATCTGTAAATGCTGGTAGACCGCGATATGTGATCTTTCTCTCGTATTACTTGCATCTTTTCGTGAGGTAATTTGGAAGGTTTTCCATATGTTATCCCACACGTTGACGAAACTAACTCCTATTTCAAATTAGTGTTTGGTGTCATTGGGGCGGTTACGCCAAATCGTTTTGTAATTAATGTCAAAGGAAGGATCATTCACTTTCAGTAAGGTTTTATTATTTAATGGCTTGATATTTATATGAGTTGATATTTGTCATGAGTTTAAAATGTTACGGTCAAGACAGAGCTGTGCCTGTGAAATGACCGAGTTTGCAACCTGATTGGACAATTGGACCTCATAGAGAGGCCATCATTCCTGTCAAATGTCACATTTATTTTCTGAAACATCCATAAGTTTGAAATTATCACCCCCTTACCTTATCAAATTACGACTTTATATTAAAGTGAAGATAACTAAATGAAAGTTTGCAAGTATATAAAAAGTGCAGGAATCTTTGGTAATTATATCGGAGATAATTCCACATAGGCAGAGAATCAAGTACGTTTAAGCTATCTTTATTATCCTGTTATTGAACGCCTAGGAAATGGTGCAGATACTGTAACAATAAGAAGCTTGGTATAGTTCGATTCTTATGCAAATCTACTTCGTCACATTCATCAAATGCAAGCGTCTAGTCCGTCATTTAATATATATTCATCCGTGGGCCATTGAAGAATTTCCGCGTCCATAATCCAAAAACCTTTTTCCATTTAACAGCATTATCACCAAATAAAAAAAAACAGTAGCAGTATACATAAACATAAGCTAGATATCTGTGAGAGAGAAGCGGTCAATAGTGTTTTACTGATACCGGCAATACATCATGATGTTCTAGAAATATCGAATCCGTATCGCTGATCAGTATTACTAAGCCATATGATTTTCGTTGTAAAGTCACTATCTAGAGAATAAGAGAATCCCATAAAACTTGATCATGGGATGAAAATTCCCACTCGAGGGAAGGAAAATACATCCCAACCGAGCTCGAGGGAAGGAAAATACATCCCAACCGAGCTCGAGGGAAGGAAAATACATCCCAACCGAGCCGCCGAGGTGAGGTTGGGATGTATTTTCCTTCTCGAGAGTGGGAATTTTCATCCCATGATTAAGTTAATATGGGATGCTTTTTCCCATATACTTTAGATGCTTACTTTGATCAGTGTTTTATTAAAAATATCAACAATACATTGAGAGAAACCTTGCTGGAGCGCAGCATGCTTGTAGCGCGTGTCCAGCGTCGTGACAGGCCACCTGCTTTGCACGCGATCATCCCACATACGTGTGCGGGATGACATAGCCCGGCACGTTATCCCGCGTAGGTTTTACGGAGTATTATATGGGAATGATGTATCTCATCCACGCTTTAATTTGACTTCATATGGACACCATGAGGAATTCGACCCTGTACTGGGACATGAAATGTGTGTTCTGCTTTTCCGGAATAAAATATTTTCCCTTTCCTGACATATACAAACAAGGCTCTTTCAACAATACAATATTTTACAAACAAAAATCATCAACTGAAAATATTAAGGCGCAGATCAGTTGTAAGTTAATCTCGGTGCAGTTTTCGACTCACGTCTGTTAAAGCTACACTTACCACCAATCAATAATCCTTGATATTTGTGCAGTATATTCGCTGTTCTGAGAGGAATGCAAATACAAATACAGTATACATGTAGGAATGATATCACCCGATAGAGTTGTAATATAGTCTACACCATTTTAATCATACAGGTAAATGATTTCAACGTGACCACCTGAGATTCCTATCCTCAGATTTTCAGGGTGAATTCCCGAGTTCTTTCTTATAATCTATGATAAAAACCGGCATTAATTGAGAAGTAGCTTTAATAAATCTGTTGTACTGTTGTCGGCCTGGTAACCATCTGATTCATTGTATTTTATACGACGTTACTGACTCTTGTTGACAGATTTAATGGATGTTCCATATATTTCGGCCGTATTCTCCCTCCTGATGCTAACCAATTAAACACTTACGGCTGTACAAGGCAAAAGTGGATCGAAGATCTATACTATAAACAGAGTCGTGTGTCTGTGCCTGCGTATCTGCGTACTTTCGGGCAACTAGTTATATGATATTAGAAATTGTGCCGGTGAATGTAGGGAGTGAGAAAGGTGTACTGTGGACATCCATCCGCGTCACTGTGTCCGTATTACTGGATAGTGTTATGATTATATCCAGGACCGGCATATGGCGCATACATAGCTTGCTCAGAATCACTGCCTAGAACACGCGAAGATTATTTCAATCACCACCACAAAATAGTGTACGGAACGGCTTCACAAAGCCACATGGCCCCCTAGTTTGTTTATACTTTGGTGGCAATGGTTATTGTGTACGGAGACTCTAATGCGACATTTAATGCCATGCCTCAAGTGTTTCGTATCCCGGTATGAAAGAAACGGTGGTTCCCAGAGATCATTGCCCGATTTCCTATGGTTTACCTAGGGCGAACTCTGATATCCAAGTGACTCTTTTTAGATGTCAACGTCCGGGCTGGGTTAAATCATAGCAAGCGGACACTCATATCTGGGAACCACCGTTTCTCTTACACCGGAGCCAGTAGCAGTTTGGGAATATTCAATGATGATAATAAAATACTTCCCGATCATATGGATTTGGCGATAAGAACACCGTCATGCTGTCCCACCGGCATCATTGAAAACCTTGAATACTTCTCTCTTGCTACTGGTCTGTATTTATCTATATGGTTATTGCGTACGGAGATATCTATATCTATATGTATATAGTTAGACCTGCTTGATTGTTGGCACTAAACTCATGCGGAAAAGGTTTTGTGATTATGGACGCGGAATTTCTTTCTGGGCGACCACTGGATACTGAATGTGTACTATGACGAACACTGAGAGATTGAGATCGAGATCCATTTGTGGTCTGCATTGAATGACGGACAAGATGCTTGTATAGGGATGAAACGGGTGATTTGTAACCTGTGTCTAATTCCGCTTAACCCGGGGCTACGAAACGTTTTACATGCCTATGGTGTTCAAATAAACAATCACAGACAAAGCGGGACTAAGATATATCAGGAAACGACGTGAAATTCATTTCGAAAGAGAATAATGATCAGTGATTAGAGTTGTCTGTATAGAACATCATTATATCTTGCTGACATCATTGATAACTGTTGAACGCTTCTCTCTTGAAGGAAATCATCTTGTGTTTTATTATTTTTCTTTCATATACATTTGAAATTGGTGGTGACTGTCATAAGAAGTAGGTCTTTCGATTATTGACGCGGAAGTTGTTTATGGAAGACGGCTGACCATATACGTAGATGTGCCTTAACCCTAGATTTGAAGGAATTGCCCAAATGTCCTGTGAAGTGCAACGTATCTTGGTTACGCTGTGATTGTGTCTGTTTATTTGAACATTATGGATATGTAAAATACATGGCGCGAAAACGTCCCCTAATGGTTAACTATTTCAAAATTGTAATCGTCTCTTTTGTCAAGTCGGCATGAGAGTAATCCCTCTTCATTGTTTGACGAAATCAGAATGTCACCAATTAAACTAATTTCTAATTACATTTCTGGTCCGCTTTCTCGAATAATCAATTCTTCTTTTGCCGCTGGCGAAGTTCCGAATTTATTCAAGAATGCTAAGGTTACTCCCATATTTAAATCAGATGATCCTTCCATTATCTCCAACTACAGACCAATATCTTTTCTGCCATGCTTTAGCAAAATACTCGAGAAACTAGCTGTCAAGAAAATAACCAGTTTCATGGACACCAATAAAATTCTCACGAAAGATCAATTTGGCTTCCGGGAAAATCACTCTACATCACTAGCCGTGTCTTCCCTATATGATACACTCATCTCCTCTAAGGAATCTAAATATTACAGTATTGTTACTTTCTTACATTTATCTAAAGCATTTGACACCGTCAATCATAATATTTTACTCGCTAAACTCGACGTATATGGTTTCCGAGGCAAATCAAACTGTTGGTTTAACAGCTACTTGTCTGAAAGGTCACAAACTGTTGTGTACAATGGCGCATTTTCAAAATCAATGACAGTAGATTATGGTGTTCCGCAAGGTTCGATTCTTGGACCAATTTTATTTATCTTATATATAAATGACATAAGCAAGGTAACTGACATGATAAAAATTATTCTGTTTGCTGACGATACTAGCGTAGTCTCCGCTTCTAAAGATATCACTGAGGCTATCGATGTCATGAACCGCGAACTACATAAGCTACATACTTGGTTTTCTTGTAATCGTTTATCTTTAAATGTAAAGAAAACTAAATATATGCTAGTTAGACCCAACGCCCATAGATTATTAAATAATATACCTGCGTTAGCTATATCCGGTGCAGCAATCGAACTTGTACATCAATTTAAATTTCTAGGATTTTTTGTCAATGACCAACTTAATTGGGCAACCCACATAAATTATATATGCAACAAAGTGTCAAGGAATCTAGGGATTATAAACCATATTAAAAAAATCACTAAATAAGAAAACATTATACATATTATATTACTCGATGATATTTCCTTAATTTAACTACTGTAATGTGATATGGGGAAACACCTATGTAACCCATCTGAATCCATTAATTCTGCTACAGAAACGTGCACTCCGGATAATTACTTTTTCGCGAAAACATGAGCATACACTGCCACTCTTCACAAATCTAAAAATATTGCAGTTACTAAAACTAAATCGGTATATATCCCTCCTATTAGTTCACAAATATATTCATCACTTTGATCAGCTACCAGTACTTTTAAAATTATATTTTAGAAGACAATCGGACATACATCAACATGGGACCAGCGGACAAGCTCTTAACCTATATAGGCCTATATATCGATCTAACCTGTCGTTTTATACGCTCAAAATTACTGGACCTCGCGAGCGGAACAAACTCCCCTCATCAATCAAAAGTATAAATTCCACTTCACTATTTAAATCAAAACTCAAGTCATACCTAATAGACAACTGACCCATTATCACAGCCGGTGCAATTTTAATATAAAAGCTACACTACAGATAAAAGTATTTATTGTTTGACCATCTGTAACAGTTTAATATATATATATATTTATTTTGGGATAGAGCAAGCCCCTTGGGTTTTTATTCCCGCCAAGTGTTGTATTTAGGCGTGCAAGTCCGCTTTTCATTTTATGACTTATGCTAGACTGCCAATGATGTAATAATACCACAATGTATATTGGTGAATAAATTATTATTATTATTATTATAAAGGTATAGGTCTGGACTACCAGTGGTTTCCTTCATGGTCATTGAAGGTGATATACATCATTCATAGCGTCACTTGTATAGCGATTATCCAAAGCGAGAGCGTTTATATAGTGTTTGGTGATTGAAAATGAATGGGTTTAGAAATAGATATCTTTTGACAATTGATGTTTATAGGCGTATTCTCATGAGAACAGATACAGGTCTTCCAACTGCAGCGCACTTAATCCGGGGCTGTAGGGGCCTCGTGAACATCGTGCGATACATCATCGCCAAGTTGTACTTATGAACAGTCAAATATATAATATATTACACTCTAGGAAACGACTTGGAAATTCATTTCGTTGAAAGAAATTGTGGGTGGTGGTACGAATTTAATGACGAATACGAACTTACTTTTGCAAGAAATTAACTTGCAATTTTAATTCATACCTACTGGTCTTTCGATTATTGACTAGGAAATGCTTCATGGATAGCGGCTGTCTACTGAATGTCGACTCTAACGAGTGTTAAAGGATCTAGGCAAACAGCTTTGCTGTTGGATTTGAAAACGTGACGTTGATATACTGGACACAAACGAGATTGGCTGCACAAGCAGAAGCAACACCCTCTCTCATCGATTACGTCTCTGGAGATAGAAGTCTAGGAGATCAGAATAACGAGCGGGAAAATAGGGGTTGGAAAAGAACGACATTTGATTGTTTGCACTGGAATTTGGTATTGTTCCTGATATGGTTAAAATGTAGTTTCAGAAAGATGAGAGGACAGAATGTCTGGTGAATTGAATGGACTGTCTGGAAATCTTGACAGTGGCGGAAAGAACTCCGATTATGACCCACAAACTATTGGTGATATGTCTGAATGAACTATTGAAGAAGTCATGATCGTTGTTGAACACAAAGTAGGTTTATGGCTACGCATGTAAAATCCAGACAAATTGAATTATCAAATGACAAAATGACTACAAATAACTATTATTTTCCTAACCGTATACTCAATTTAGCAGAGAAAGGTACCAATGGAATCGTGAAAAGCTGCTATATCACATAAACACTGCATTTGGGTCATTGAGGTAAATCCGAATTCTTAGACCCTCAGAAAATACTTCTGAAATATAGAAATATGTACTACAGATGGCCCTAGCGGTACATCTTATTTAGACCTATATCTCTATAAATATGAAGCGGACCTTCTCTCTCGTCGACGTTACGACAAAAGAGATGATTACAAGTTCGACATCGTAAACTATCCCTATCTTGACCAGACGGACCTGCATATGACGTATACATATCTCACCCAGTAACATTTGCTACATCCTGTCTTAAATGTGACGATTTTAATCAATGTCACAAAACATTACTGCAGAAACTTGTAAAACAAGGCTATATCATCATCCACTCAAAGTTTCTCAAATTTGTCGATATATATCGCATGCTGATAGCAAAATGCTAGCGTAGGGTGCAAGATCTGTGGCGGTACGTTTCGTAGCTTGTGTCTAATTCCACTTAACCCAGGGCTAGTAACCGTATGAACCTATGTATTTTAAGATCCTCATAGTGATAATATGAACAGACACAATCAAAGCGTGACTGAGATACATCATACTCTAGATAACGACTTTACAACGTATGTCTTATGGATTAGGAATACTGATCAGCGATAGGGATTTGATATTTTTGGAACATCATGCTGTCTTGCTGGCATCATTGAAAACTGTTCGCCGCTTCTGTCTTGCAGAAAATTAGTTTTATGTATACTATGATTCATCCTTTTAATTTGATGCTAATCTTATTGTATGAATCAGGTCTTTGGATTATGGACGCGGATATTCTTTAATGAACAACGGTTAAATATTGAATGACGGACTAGACGATTGTATATTACTTCTGATTGAAAGATGGTATAGAACCAATATAATTTATACGAATTCAATAAGCCATGACCAGTACATGTAGCCCGCGAAACCGCGATCTAACTGATCGGAGACCAGTATTTATCGCAGAAAAAAGTGATTATATTCCTGTGCCCATCATTGAAAGTCTCCGTATTTCTCATGAATAAGAAATGGACGTCTCTGGATTGTTTGAGCCTCTTCGTACAATACGACAAAATGGCAACAATGCTCTATCATCATCGACTTTCCAATTGTGGGAAAATTTTCCAAACGCAATTTACATATTTGTGAATGTCAGCGTTTCCACCGTCAAGGCTTATCATATTAAGCTCATAGGGAGTATGTTTCACGAGAGTGATAACCTACAAGTTTGATGGGAACATCGAACGGCATTATCTGATACCTCTTGTGATCCAGTATAACGCTCTGTTCTGAGCTCCACGGAAAAAGCATGATATGACGACCAGGAAGGATCATCTTCTTTTCGCTAATTGCGGGGTCTGTTTTACCGAAGACAACATAGTTGATAAGTTCAAGTTTATCTTGGTCGGAGTCGGGTCTCACTGGTATTTGTTCTAAATACGAACTTATATAAATATTCGCTTGTTTGGATCGTTTTTTTTTCTATCCGGCGGTCACCTAGTTCATCATTTTCCATCAGATGATAGATAACTTGATAGGGCTAGTACATCATCTATCAGAGATTCAGAGATAGTGGTATCTAATACCTAGCCGGTGCTAGGAGCCGTGTGCTCACGCCATTCAAGATGTCCACATGAACCACAGCAATAAAAGCGTGGTTGGGAAACAAATCATCACAGGGATCACTTTTGTTTCTCGGGCTGTTTTTAGAAATATGCAGTCAGTATATCCTGGACCATCAAATGTAAAGTTACTATGGCTCACTTCTATCACATCCTCTAATTTTGAACCACAAAGTAAAATCTTTCGGAATCCTTCATCGCCCACGCAAAATGGCGGCGAATATGAGTGAGATTGTCGAGTATTTTAAGTATCTCATTCAATTTGAGCAAAAGCCTTTTCCCTCGAAATTTACATTTAGTCCGAAAATATCCTAGACAATGAACAGAGTGCTTCAAGATAAAGAAATCACATGCTATGGAAAGGAACATATTGGTAGTTAAAACGACCAATGGCTTGTGTTATGACTTATTACAGCATGTTTACATCATATTTGCCGGTTCTGTCCTCTATATTCCTATGAGACGGAGAATAAGAGTACATGTAATCCTGATGAATACTGGCGTTCTTCTTCACATTGTACATAAAATGCACGAAATTAATGTGTAGTCTGAAAAATAAACATATTGCAAAAACAATCTTTAAAAAGTTACTCTATGACTCTTACTGTATCTATGATATCATCACAGCAAACATGGAAGTTTGCATTTCAAAATAGAGTAATGTTCCGAGATGTAGTGTGGAAAGTTTTAGCGCTGTATTCCAAACGATATCACAGATTTAAATATTCCTTCAATCAGGCTGAGAGCCAGTCCAGGTCATACTGGTGAGATACACATGTGGTTGAATGGACGATTTTGGCACTTGTGAAATGATTTCTTGATAAAGCTCGAGCAAGTTCAAGCTCAGCGCGCCATAATTACCGTTCGATAACTTGTTACAGCTTATAAAGGGAATTCGATGAAACTATTGGTCAAAACGTGAAAAACATGTTCAAATAATAAAAATAAAAAAAAAACACTTTTCACGATATAGCCACATTAGGAAAATGTATATATATATATCGAAAACAATATTGTATGTTCTCGAAACCATGCGCGGTTTACAAAACATACATTCAATGAACAGGTTCTGGTGTTACTTCAAAATTGGATTATGTATCACTGCCCCCAAAAACGAATTGCGATTTCCCAGAAAATCTCGGCGCCCACGCTTACTGGCTGATTGATCATCTTAGCACACCTCAAAGTGGGGAGAACTGTTCAAAACATGATGTTCTAATGGCCACGATCATTTTACGACATGTTGCACCTTTCTATATTTAAACAATAACAAAGCAACAATTTTACACTCGAAAAATACGCCTTTATTGGGGTTCTCCCGATCATCTATAAATGACTGGTTCCAGAAAACTTATTCATCGTGTGTATAATTACTTTCGTTAATGGTTCGACATTCAACTTTATCTGTGCGAATTTCGAGATCAAGAAGGACAATAAATACTTCTCCTACAGTGTGTCGTTGGTCACTTTGTTCTTACCAGACGAAAAACTACAAAGAAACCACGAGGTACACAAACTCTGTTCTTTCTTGTCCCAATCAACATCTCCTAAAACTCCAGTCAAGGTTACAGACATGTTGTTTGTTTTACCACAGCATGATCGGTCTACCCTAAGGCCAAAAAGAATTAAATTAAACAATGAACACAGAGCTGACTCCATTTAAAAAGACATTAGGGCATAGTCACTGACAGATCCTTGACATCTTCCATATTTCGCAATGAGAGTATCTAACCAAATGGCCGGAAGCCTGGCTTGAACGGTACTAAATTTTTTGTTGAGCAATGTAATTTCATAACCGAGTAGCAGGAGGGGGCTTTGAATTCTAAATCTAGAATACTAGTTCGAAAACAAGAGGCAGCGATCTTACACCAAAAAAAAAAATGGTCCAGTAAAGTAAGAGTTTGATTGATGTTACTTTTTCATAACAACCGACCAAAGCCATTCTTTAAACAATAACAACGCACAATTAAAAATTATTCACTATTTCAATAACAAACTGAAACTACTACTAAAAACAGTAACTAGAACCGATTCTAGCATTTATTAAAACCGTAACAAAGAACTAAAATTGATTATAGGAGTTAACTGTAATTTACCAATTTGGACCACCTTTTCGCTTTCAGGCGATGAATTTCGACACATAAATAAGGCTATCACACGACTCTAGATATATCGAACCGTCATGCATGATTGTTTAAATATCGCTGGAATTTGTAATTAATCTAATTAGATAAGTTTTGAGAAACGTCCAAGTAATGAAAAATATACCTTTATTTGTCGTCTAGTTGTGTGAAAATTTAGAGAGGTTATCGCTAAACATTAACATGAATAACAACGTACATCAACACAGTTTTGGCATTGTTATTGTTTCCAGTAACGAAATATTAAAAGTGGACATTTCGTTACTCAGTTGGGTAACTTTATTGAATTTTGTACTTGATTGATAAATGCGCGTAAGCTGATTCTTTAGTACGGGATTTCTTTATGTCTGTATTTAGACAAGAAAATATGAACCATGGCTAGAGATCGTGTGGTCATGTCATTCAAGATGTCTACATGAACCGCTACAATAAAAACCTTGCTTGCATACAAATCTTCACAGGGATCACTTTTGATTCTTGTGATATTTTTAGAAATATGCAGGCAGTATAGCTTGTGGAGTCATGAGACGTTTTGTCAGTATGCTGGCAACATGTTCCACCACCCCTTTAATGTAGCGTTTAATCGTAACAATTATTGGATTTCATGACTAAGGTCAGCGACCATTAAGTTGAGACTTTCCATAATAAAATGAACTTCAAAACCATAACCATACCAGGCTTGGGGGGATACCCCTCACCCCCCTATCAAATTTTCTACGCTATCTCCGGAACGATAAAAAGTTGTGTGGTTAATCATATTCGGGTCATTTTGAGTCTGTTAGCATATCTTTCTTCAATATTTCTGCTTTTCTGCGAGGAAAAGTGGGCAACAGATATTTTATTTCACATTCGATTATTATTTCTATTTTATCATGCAGTTTTTGCGAAGAAAACACACAGATAAAAATTTCGAAAAATCCTTCACAAAATTCCCATTTCAAGAATGATATCACTGCGACCTTATCGTGGGATTCATCTTGGTTTTTTTTTACATTTTCTAGTAGAACTCGACCACAGGGTGGTAAGTTCCAATCCCCTAGCTCAAGGGGTAAAAACAGTATTTAGGGTGGGCCCGAAATTTCCTCCGCCCCTCCCTCCCCCCAGGCTTGAACAGGTCCCAAATCACACAGGCCAGATAGGGTTAATCTCTATAGTATCGTAAATGGAGAAAACGGAAGCTGGTCGAGTTTTATTCTGCCGCCGAATGTAATTCCGGGCTATAATTGATAGCATTTTTTAATGCTTCCATTACTTCCTCACTATCAGATGGTGCCATTTTGCCGGCATATGAGTGGAAATTTGAACGTATTTTCATAACCAAATGTTCTTACTTAATGTTGATTCGGAAATCACCATATTCACAATTATCATTTTTTCAGTCGACTGTATAGGAGTTGAAACGAATGCTGACATCAAATTCATATCTTCATCCTTCATGCAGTGCTCCCCCCATCATCAGACGAGGTATCTTTTGATCAGGGGTCGTATTGCATTATTTCTCTGTGTTGCAATTACCTCAAATACGAATATGGTAAGTTTAGAACATGAAAATACTCGGAAATATATTATGTGGAGCTTTTTTTCATCCATAATATTTTAGACATCTCATGCAGAGAAAAAGGATAGGTTTTCTCACTGGGGTAAACTTAACTCTGCCAACGTTCACCAGGCCGCCGTGATCTGTTATCTTATCTCTTATGATCGTTGTAAATACGAGCACCTCGTCCGCCATTCAATATTCAGCCGTTGTCCGTGTCCATAATCCAAAGACCTAATTCAAATAACAGCATTAGCACCAAACAGAAATTACAACACATATAAGGGAAGTGGGAAGAGGTGCCGACATACTGACAGAGTCACATGGTTTCACAGTATAGTCTTCTGGTTAACCTATTCTAAAGCACATACCAAGAATCTAACGATTCGTGATATGTGTTGTATCTCAGGTAAAACACACAAAAGTCGCAAGACTTTTGGTACACAGTTTTGAGTACCCACAGCTCGGATTGAAAGACTCATTTGGCGAGCCTCCGCAATTAAGGCGTACAACACGACAGTTTGCTGACGACTGCCGTCCACAAAGACTTTCCGCTTCAAAAATTATAAAAACCCTATTTTGTCTCGAATAATACTACCCGATCAGCCATTTAGTTAAATGAACCAGAAGCACATTTAAGGCAAACTACAATTTCGAACATATTGTTGATATTATTGTTTATATCTTTGCATGGACAAGGTATACTCTGTCTTAGAGTTATATTCTATTGCATCTGAACAGAGATTAATGTTTATTAGTAGACTGGTGAGATATGTAAGGGGTGGGACAAAATGAAGATATCGGGCGACTAAAACCATCACATGACCCCACAGGAGATCCTACCTCGTAACCTCACATTCAGACTAGAATACGGCGGACATAGCCTTGGTATCTCATTCCCACTTATATTGCAGCTGCTCATGTGGAAACTATGAAGTATCAACACGGCCCCCAGCACCGGCTTAAGTGGAATCAGATACGCTAGCTCTGCAGCTCTGATGACAGATCAGATCAAGCAAGTAACACATTTGATGTTGAAGCGTGTACTCAATCAGAGGCCTTCATTGTTCATCCACCAAGATGGGGGAAAGGGATCAATGCAAGAATACCCAGAAAAATAAATCTGTAATGCCCCACGTCGTGTGATGAATTTCTCATGTCAATAAACCTTCATATATTTGTCAAATGACATGTTACAAATCCCCTCGTTAACACTATCTAGCATGGTCTTTTTGGGATCTGTCCTGGTCTGGGGGGGGAGAGTAAATGCCCCCCCGTAATTAATGGTCTTACCCCTTGAGCTAGGGGCCTGAAACTTACCACACTACACCCTTGGTTCAAGCTCTACCAGAAAATGTAAAAAGTCCAAGATGGCCGCTTTGATGACGTCACAGTGACGCCATTTTCAAACATGGCATTTTTTGGTAGATTTTTCGAATTTGTTTATGCTATTTCTCCGCAAAAACTGCATAATAAATTAGTAAATATTAATGTGATGTGAAATAAAATAGTTTTTACCCACTTTTCATCGCGGAAAAGCAGAAATTTTAAAGAAATATAACAAAAACATCTTTTCCGCTACCCCCCGTGGACGCCATCTTGAATTTACCCATGATCCTCTGCTCGTGGGGGTTATGCAAATAGGCTCAAAATGACCCCAATATGATAAACTATAAAGTCAGGCAGTTTCAGCTTTCCATTTGTTGTCGTTCCGGAAATAGCGCAGAAAGTTTGGTAGAGGGGGAGTTGGACCCCCCCCCCCACCCCAGGCCAGGTAGGGTTAACTCCTCCGTTACAATTGTAATCTGATATAGGAATTCAGAGTAACCCTTTGCTAAATTTTATCCCATAAAACTTAATAAGTATAATATCCATCCACTTATTGATGACAATCATCAATATTCAGTGATGGATTTGCAAAGTCAAGCTTGAGAAAACTGACTCAATAACCGCGATCAGTGAAGATCAGTTTATTCGGAATAAATCCCAAACGTCCTGATATTATTATATTTATTCCGGATTTGTCTATATGAACAGAAAGCTTCAATGTTTAGGATCTACATCAGATTGAAACTGATGTACTCGGTGGAAAGAACAGCTGAGAGACTTACCATATAGCGAATTTATCATTGTCAGTCGTCTTGGATATAATTGCAAGGAATACCGTCTTAGAAATATGTTGTTGGTATCCAATGTATCATGTTTAAGGTTTGTTTGATTGTGGCTGAAGTTACTAAAGTTCCAAACCCAGACAGGCCAAGAGATTTGAATCTTTTATTGTGTTTTGCCTGCAATAGCAAGCGTCAGATTCGACATTCAATATTCATCCGTCGTCCATAACAGAATTTCCCCATCTATGATAGAAAGACCGGTTTCGTATGACAGCTATGTCCAACTGAGAATTTGCATAAAATAAAAATAATAAATTGGAGCTTGGGAGCTGTGATGACAGATCAACTAATAACATAACTCATCTGACGTGAATGGATGAGCATTGTGGACGTCTGGTGGAGTAAACGTCTCAACATGGGGTAAACCTGGTAAATGTAAGAATACCCAGAAAAAACTAACCTGCAATACTCGACATCGTACGGCTTAAATTTCCCACTAAAACAATAAATCTACCGTACATATATTTGTCGAATAATGAACAAAACAAAGATGGTTACAAGGGTGCAACCTGATGTCTCTAGAGTCCCACAATCATAAGCTTGTTTCATATTAGGTTCAATTTACACTTCAGCCAGCCATACTTTTATAGACGACGGGTGACGCTTGTGCTGATCCTAAGAGCCTCGTATTCACAATCTTGAAACTCTAACCTGGGATGCAATTTAGAAATGATTCCGATAAGCGACTATGGCGAGAAAAGTTGACCATATCAGTTATTAAACACCGTTGTAATTTTCTGACACAATACTTCTATATCTATTCTTGAAAAGTAACGTTAATATACTATGTTTATGCTTATTGCTATGTGAGTGTGTACATGCCGTACAGTCCATATAGTCTTGTATTTCACTTGTTAACCCTACCTGGCCTGGGGGGGGCGGGGGGGGGGCGGAAAGTGCCCCCTAGTGAACTTTTCTCTGCTGCTCCGAAATGACAAAACCGAGGAGGCTGAAACTTGGTGACTTTTAAGCTTATCTTATTGGGGTCATTTTGAGCCTATTTTTTTCCTTACACCCGGGCACAGGATCATGGGTAAATTCAAAATGGCGGCCATGTGGTATCCGCGAAAGTCGTGTTTTTCAATCTTTTCGCTCCATTTTTCACATTTTCCTCGCCTAAAAGATCGTCAAAGTATTTTATTAATGCAAAACTAATTATTCTATATTTTATTTTATTTTTTTCGAGAGACAAATCGGAAAAATGAAAATTTCGAAAAATCGACCCCAAAAAGGCCGAAAAATGGCTTCCGAGAAGATGACGTCACTCTGACGTCATCATGGCGGCCATCTTGGATTATTTTACATTTCCCGGTAGAGCTTGAACCAAAGATACTGTGTGGTAAGTTTCAGTGCTCTAGCCTTAATGGTAGAGAAAATATATAGGTGGGGGGCACTTTCCGTCTCCCCCCGACTGCGATACACCCCAAATCGCCCAGGCCAGATAGGGTTAAATAGGCAACCAATTTATTTTCTCGTCATCCGATATAGGAAACGACCACTAGCTATAGAGTGGCATGTCCCCCAGACAATTGATCAACTTGATCATTTGTCGGTTTTGAAGTCAGCAAAGAGAAAAAACGTCATTAGCTGAAAAAGTATTGCAAGAATTCCACGTCGAGTATCCTTGAACTAACCGAAAAAAGGAAAATAGGACAAGCTGTCCGGTATCTGGATATATATTTAAATTTAGGAAGAGAGCACGCGGCTTTTATATATCGATCCGTTCGATTTGACTTTCTTCTCTTCGCTTTGCTAGATTTGTCAGAGATACGGCCCCAAACATCAAAGCTATAATTTGTGTTATTGATCTTAACGAAGGCTGTGTAGTCATACAAAACGACATCTCGTCCTTGACTCGGACAAAAACCGCAAAGTGAAGTTGATTATTTGGCTGAGAGACGTCTGTGGCAAACTGTCGAGCGTGCTTAATGACCTCAGGCTTCAACTCGGGAGAACTCCTTCTAAATGGTTGCAAAAAGTGGAGTAGGATTTTGTGAGTTGTACAAGAGCGATATCGAACAGGTGCAAGATGGAACATCCTAACCGATGACAATTTTGATAAATGAGTCCATTCTCTGAATTACAGTAGATGGAACTACTCTGCGTAAAGGTTTACTGTAACGCAAAACCAATAACAGACCTATGACGCTGTAACGTCAACCTTGTCAAAATCAAACTCTCGACAAATTTCGTCACGTGAGTTAATACATGACTAATGATTGGTTGACGTGGAAATTGGATTATTCCATGAAGCAAACCGCCTCCCCCGAGAAAATTTACGCCGGTTAGGAACTAATTAGGATTTGGCAGCCATTGACATGGACAAGGATTACGTCCAGTCAATTGAAGATGCAGAGAAATCATCCCAGATCCGTGTCACTAAGTCAAGATTTCTTTGCTCCCGGCTTGAATTTGCAATTATGTGAGAGACAGGGCTTCTTATAAGCGATCGCTGCCTATAGCCTGGCTTCCATCAGACATTCCAGATATATTGACAATACATGCTACTATCAAATCACTGTCTTATTTCTTCTCGTCAAACAATGCTATACATAATATCACATGCTTGGTTAAATGTGTCGATATAAATGTTGAATAACTGTCAGTGGTATATCACAAGTCAGACATTAATTATCCCATATGTAATCCATTCAACTGTTGCCACCCCGCACTCAATTCTACTGTAATTATAATTGTTTTATTTTACCTCGTAATACAAAACACGAAAACTACTAAAACTAAATTAATATGGAAAAGATTTTCTTACTGGAATTCTGAGTCTTAGACATGTTTTGCAGTATTTTCTTCGGCGGAGTATCATCGTGCACTCGCATCGAAGCTTACAATCCATTACGACATGATATATAAGGTTACCATGCTATTTTGTGCCGTCGATATTAGGCAAGTACCAAGTCTTGAAGAGCAGGTCTTATTCAACATCACAGTTTAAAGTCAATGACCGACATAACTTTCGCTTCGATACAAAAATATAGCGAAAATCTGCCACTCAAAGAATGAATGTGAAGCGCAGTCCAAATTAACTCATTTATTAGGACGCTAAAGTAAAGCTGATCAAAGAAGAAAAAGTTTTATGAGATTTAATTAATGCAGACCTGTAAAAGCAATTTTATATAACCAGTTCTTAACATACGACGGAGACTCGACTCTCAAACACCGAGTTGACAATACATGAATTACTGCCTTTATTTTGCTGAAAGCTTTACGAAATCTCACGGTATTATCAAGTATTTTCTGTTCCACTGTTCAATTTTTTTCACTGGGATTTACGCAGGCGTGTAAACTGACCAACACCTGAGCACATAAAATTCACTTTGAAGAATTCCGTTACGATTTAGGAGAGTAACTGTAAAATACAAAAAATGGCGGACATACAAGAGACGGAGCACCTGGCTATATAGACCCATATTTCTTTCACCCAGAATGGTCAAACTATATGGAGATTCTAAGTCACACTGACCTGAAACCCGGTTTTTGTACCATTCCACGAAGACACATGTTCACGGAGTTCATACTGAAAATGATGACGCACCACAACAAGTCAAATCTGTACACCGATGTTAAATATAACACACACTCTCTCTCTGTCTATATCCGTACACAATATAATGATCATGTCTTATACGCACTAATTAAACAAATGTAGAATTTGTACCTGACAAATATCGAATTAAACGAAGACGGTTATCAATCCTTCTAGCGATACAATGATTTCGATTACCTGGAAAACATATCATTCCACGTCATGTGACGAGAATTGATTTAGTTGACCAATTCCTCAAGTACAAATGAGAAGGCCATATCTACATTAGGCCTCAAGGTCTCAGTGGTCCGGCAACTCCGGTTGTGTCGAATGATGCTCGATAATGAATAGTAAGCATTATATTATTAGTAATTTAAATAATATTTCCAAAGTATGCGCTTCTTCATGCAAATAAGCTTACACGGTTTCTATCCTGGAGCAGGGGTGATTATCAAGTTATCACAAATAAATATAAGCAGTTTCGATATATAAATACGTCATTTGTTTATCCATGCATGGGCTTTGTCCATTATTTTTGTTCATTATTTCGTTCAGGACCCCATAATTGCACGATAGTATTTTATAGTACAGGTACTAAAACCTCCAACCATGCATTACGGAAATATAAATCGAATACTTTAAAATAGTTATTAGTATTTACAGATTTTCTTGAATTAAATGAAATTTGTGTTTCCTCCCAATTTTAAGCTGGATATCTACATAACAATAAAGTACAAAAAGCCAAAAAATCAGGTTCCCTCCGTATATAAACTGCTGTACATTAACTCCATCCAACATTGAAAGATATAAACTGAATGCGATTGCAAACTTCATCGTTTCAACGCCGGTCTCTGCCTATATTTGTTGGCTCATTTGTCGAGTGAACAATCATAAATAAGCGTGAAACGCTCACTTTGAGAAAGACTCGGTATTTTACCTGATGAAAGGGACAAACTCTACTCAAGTACCTCAAGGCGGGATTGCCAGTTCACCGGGGTTGTTGGTTTCATTTTTTTGTTCTGTCAAAGAGAACTGTGAAAGAATCTATCACTGGACAGGTAGGGGAGTATCCTTTTATTCGGACGAGATAAGATTTTTATTTTTAGGTATTTGAGAACAATAGGTTTGTTAAATAAATTTTAATGTTTCAACCAGTTCTTTGGTGTGTTGTGTCTCACTTCTAGTTTGATGTTGATTGGTGGCTTATATTGCTGCTGTACGTACGAGTTTATTTGGTCGTAATTTATAGCTGAAATATTGCTGAAGCTAATTCTCTCTCTCGAAATGCTTCCCAGTGCGAACCAGACATACATATACTTCAATGCGGATGTTGAATTTCACGTTAATTCGCTGGACTTATGGGATTACCAAGACCATTAAACAGACAATTTAACCCTAAATTACCGCGTGTTTCCAAAACTGTTACAATCGAGTTTGCATCTTCCGCTTATGTCATTAAAGTGGCACCGGAGGACCACATCGATCAGATTTCAATCGCCTTAATGCTGACCCGAAAATAATAACACATCTTGGAGGAGACAAAGCCATCGTGGTAATATTCACACCGAGTCAAAAAAAATCACTCCAATTAATAGGAGGCTACATTTATAATTCCCCGGAATGACTGGAATGAGTGGTTTTCGAAAGGAAGGAACGTGAAATCATTTACTTTCTTGAATATGTAATTAACGGTAAATATTTGAACTTTGCTTCCTGTTGGATGCATACACATATTCCGGATCTTACCAACGTAATTTACCAAACCATATTGCTACCAGACACCGTAAACTAACTACTTCAATCATAATATGTAGCGTCATTTATTAGTTTTTCAATAGTAAATCGGGGTTGGTATAATTCTTTACGCTTGTATAGTTTAGGCATTCGCTTCATCAGCTAGCTTTACATGAACAAGGGAACTGGGTTAGATTTAATTACTTACGGAGCTTTGTTTCGTTTCCAGTGCAACTGCACGTAACCAGTCCAGACTAAGATATATTGCTCTTTCACGGTATTGTGGACTTTTACGTCGGTGTATTTTAGGGCTACGATTGATCAAAACTAGAAAATAAACTAGGATGTGAATTTTATTGTGTATTAACCGTTATTGGTATTCGGAGAACATACCATACGCTGCGTAGCTTAGCTACTAAAGATGTACGCGTTTAGATCCTTGCTTAATATCGGTGCCTAATATAATGTTTCGTATTCCCAGCAACGAAGTATAAAATCAAAGTAAACAACTGTTTCGAGATTTAGTTTGATTTATCTATCTCTTTATTTGTAGCTGGGAGGAGGTGCAACATGAAATTTTAACATATTCTATAGTGCTTGAAGAATATTTTGAAAGAGGGTTCTTTGAGTCTGTATTGAAAGGCATACAAACAAAGATATGAGCCACGGTTGTGTAAAAAATATAAGACATGACGAGTAAGGATACCGACCATTAAGTTAACATTTTCCACTTCAAACCGATTTTGGCACTCAAAGCCGTAATCTCAATAGTATCAAAAATAGAAAAAACGAAAGCTGCACCAAATTAATTCTGCCTCTGAAGGTAGTTCCGGGTGATAATTGATAGCATCTTTTAACGCTTTCAATATTATTCCACTATCATATGGTGCCAGTTTGCCGGAATATGAGTGTAAATTTGAACATATTGTCATAACCAAATGTTCTTACTGAATGTTGATTCGGAAATGATCATATTCCCAATTATCAATTTTCAATCGACTGTATAGTTCCGAATTAAGCGAATGCACATATCAGGCTCATATCTTCGGTTTTAAAGCAATGCTCCCACCATCACATTCAAACAGACGAGGCATCCTTTGAGAGGGTGCGATTACAAGCTGAATTATCGGAATATTTCTACGTGTCGTAATTACCACAAATACGAACATGGTAAATTTTTAGGACCTAAAAATGAGCTTTTTTTGATCCATAATATCTTTAGTCATCTCTTGGATGAAAGAAGGACAGGGTTTTTCACTGAGTTAACTTAACTCCTCCAGCCTTCATCAGTGATCTATCATCAGAAGTTATAATCGTCGTAAGTCGAAATTAAACGCAACGTAACGAAGATGGTGTGGAAAGACGCCGGAGCACTGTCAAAAGTCATAAGAGCCCAGAGGCAATTATACCGACTGCATATTTCTATAAACATCACAAGAACCAAAACTGATCCCTGCGATGATTTGTCTACAAAACGCTTTGATTTTTGATGTGCATGTGGACATCTTCAATTGCATGACCACAAGACCCCTAGCAAGACCATAGTTTTCAGTACCCGACAGATTTAATTTAATTTTAAACGACCCTGAATTTGGTGAGCATCCGTAATATGGGGGTCCATCCTGAACGTTAGAGGACGACTGCGCATGCTGTCCATAAAGATTTTTCCGCGTCAATAATTACGAAACCTTACTTTGGATCGTGTACTAGTACCTGATCAGCTGTGTGTATGTACCATTCCATATCATTAAATGCACCAGAAGCACAGTTAGGCAAACCACAGCTTCGAACATATTTGTGATATTCTTTGCATGGACATGGTGTGCGCTGCCTTACAGCTGGGTTCTATTGCGTCTCAACGGGGTTAATTTCTAGTAGAACGAAGAGGTATGTAAGAAGTTGGGAAAACTTGACGTCTGGCGACTAAAAAGCAACCATGTAACTCCACAGGAAAGTCTCTCCAGGCACCTCACATTCAGACTGGAGCACGGAGGATGTAACCTTGGCATCTCAGCCGCACATTTATAGCTAATGTTCATGTACAAACTATGAAGTAACCACACGGACCTTAATACCCGCTTAAACGGAATTAGATGCGCTAGCACTGGAGCTCTAATGGCAGCTCAGGTCCAATAATTAACTCAGCTGGTGTTAATGGATGAGCATTGACGACGTCTGATGAAGTAAACGCCTCAACATCGGGTTAACATGGTAAGAATACATGCACGAATACCCAGAAAAATAAACCTGCAATACTCCACGTCGTGCGGTAACTTTCACACCAAGACAACAAACCTACATCTACATTTGTATCTCTCAAATAGCAGGTTACAAATCCCCTCGTTAACTTCTGAGAGCCTCGTGATCACGATCATTATACAATTAGGCTTTTGGTGAGGTCAATATGAGGTTTTGTGGACCTGAGAAAACAATATTCACAGAGGCCGAAGACGAACACGTCACGCCGAGTCAATATCACATTTATGGACCCGACTGTGAAGTCAATATGTAAATTAGCGACAGCCATGTGACGGTGAATCGTCCAATGGGGAAACAGTAACACACACAGTTATACTAAGAAACACTAACCTGGAATGTAACTTAGAACTAGCTCCAAAATCGACTATGGCGATAGAAGTTGGCCATATATGCTATTGAACCCCGTTGTAATTTTCTTAAATCAACCTTCTATTATTTATTCATGAAAAGTAACGTTAATCTACAGGTTTATGTTTATTGCTGTACGAGTAAGTACATGTAGTATAATCTATATATTCTTGTATTTCACCTGTAAATTGGCAAACACGATTTGTTATTCAACATCCGATATGAGAAAATGGCCATCAGCCTTCGAGGGGCATGTCCTCCAGATAATTGACCAACTTCATCATTTGTCGGTTTTACGTACATTCAGCAAACAGAAATATATCATTAGCTGAAAAAGTATATATAGTTCGAGAATTCCACGTCAAGTATCCTTGAACTAAGCGAAAAAAGGAAAATAGGGCAAGCTGTTCGGTATCTGGATATATATTCAAATTTAGGAAGAGAGCCCTCGGCTTTTCTCATATATCGATCAGCTCAATTTGACTTTCTTCCCTTCGCTTTGCTAGATTTGTCAGAGATACGGCCCCAAACATCAAAGCTAATATTTGTGGTATTGATCATCACGAAGGCTGTGTAGTTATACAAAACGACATCTCATCCTTGTCTCGGACAAAAATCGCAAAGTGAAGTTGATTATTTGGCTGGGAGACGTCTGTGGCAAACTGTCGGGCGTGCTTAAAGGTGAACTGAAAAGCTATCCATTGTTCTGTTAAAATGTCATAAAACAAGAACTTCTATAGTTGTTAGAATTATGTGTGGTAATAGTTCTGTGGGTTATTGTTTTATTTGGGTATATGAGAAGTCAAAACTTATACCGAGAGCCAGAACTTTTAAAAACGTCATCGCTTGCCTCCCGTTGTTTTTGGAACGTCATGACGTTATAGTGGCCCTCGTTCATTCATCCGACGTAGCATGACGTCACATTTGAATAAAACTTGAATGAAGGGGACCACTATAACGTCATAACGTTCTACAAACCAAGAGAGACAAGCGATGCAAGTTTTCAAGACGGATTTATAACAGGATAACTTAAATATTGTTATTAGTACAATTTTGCGAACTATATTTGCCCCAAAAACGTATAAAAGTTATGGCACATAAGACAAGATCTATATAAGCAACAATTTAGATAAAATTAAAAGCTTTGCAGTTCACCTTTAATGACCTCAGGCTTCAACTCAGGACAACACCTTTTAAAGGGTTGCAAAAAAAGTGAAGTAGGATTTTGTGAGTTGTTCAAGATCGATACTGAATAGTTGCAACATGGAATAGATCCTAAACAATGACAAGTTTGATAAATGAGTCCATTGCCTGAATGAGGATAGAGGGAACTACTCTGCGTGAAGGTTTACTGTAACGCAAAACCAATAACAGACCTATGACGCTGTAGCATCAACCTTGTCAAATTCAAACTCTCGACAGATTTCTTCACGTGAGTTAATATATGACTAGTGATTGGTTGACGTGGAAATTGGTTTATTCCATCAGGCAAATCGCCTCCCCTGAGAAAATTTACGCCGGCTAGGAACTAATTAGGATTTGGCAGGCATTGACATGGACGAGGATTACGTCCAGTCAATTGAAGATGCAGAGAAATCATCCCAGATCCGTGTCACTATGTCAAGATTTCCTTGCTCTCGGCTTGAATTTGCAATTATCCCACAGGCACAAAGGATATCGATCACCTTGATGAGCATATGTGAGAGACAGGTTTTCTTATAAGCGATCGCTACCTACAGCCAGGCTTCTATCAGACATCCCAGATATATTGACAATACACGCTACTATCCAATCACTGTTTATTTCTTCTCGTCAAAGAATGCTATACTACTTAATATCACACGCTTAGTCAAATGTGTCCATATAAATATTAAATAACTCTTAGTGGTATATCACACGTCAGACATAAATTATACTATATGAACACCGCCCAACTGCCCCCCTCCCCCCGCACTCAATTCTACCGTAATTATAATTGCTTTATTGTACTGCGATGTAATACAAAACACGAAAACTAGTAAAAGTAAATTAGTATAGAAAGCAGTTTCCTACCGGAATTCTGAGTCTAAAACATGTTTTGCAGTATTCCTGCGTGCCCTCGCATCGAGGCTTACGGCTTGATAATTTTTGCCGTCGAAAATATACATGCCAACGTGGTACCATTCTTGAAGAGGGGGTGTTATTCAACATCATACTTTAAAACCCAATGATCGACATAATTTTCGCTTCGACATTAAAATATAGCGGAAATCGGCCACACAAAGAATGGATGCGAAGTGCAGTCCAGATTATCTCATTTCTTTGGACGTTAAAATAAAGCTGGTCAAAATGTTTGATGCGTTTTATTTAATGCAGACCCGTAAAAGCTATCTGAACATACGTCAGAGACTCGACTCTCAAACACCGAGTTGACAATGCATCAATTATTGCCTTTATGTTGCTGTAAGCTTTAGAACATCTCATCGTATTTTCTGTTCCACTGTCCGATATTTTTTTCACTGGGATTTACGCAGGTGTGTAAACTAACCAAGCTGGAGCACATAAAGCACAATTTGAAGAATTCTGTTACCATCTAGGAGCGTAAATGTAAAATACCAAACCTCTAAGGACTAATAAAAATGGCGGCCGCCCAAGAGATAGAGCGCCTGGATATATAGACCCATATTTCATTCATCCAGATAGGTCTAACGTTATATCTATGGAGATTCTACGTCACACTGACCTGAAACCCGGTTTTTGTACCATTATATGAAGAAAAATGTATTATATGTTCACGGAATTCATACTGAAGTGATGACGCACCACAAGTTAAATCTGTACACCAATGTTAAATTTAACACACTCTCTCTCTCTCTCTCTTTCTATATCCGTACACAATATAATGATCATGTCTTATACGCACTAATTAAACAAATGTAGAATTTGTACCTGACAATTATCGAATTAAACGAAGACGGTTATCAATCCTTCTAGCAATACAATGATTTCGATTACCTCGAACACATATCATTCCGACGTCATGCGACGATAATTGATTTTCTTGACCAATTCATCCTGTACACATGGGAACGTCATGTCTACATTAGGCCTTTAGGTCCGGCAACTCCCATTGTGTCGAATGATGTAGTAAATATTATACTATTAGTAATGCGAATAATATTTCTAAAGTATGAGCTTCTCCATTCAAACGAAATTAGCGCACACGGTTAAAATCTTGATGCAGGGATGATTATCAAGTTATCGCAAATAAATTGGAATAGTGTCGATATACAAATGGCATTTTGATCATCCATGCATGCACTATATCCATCTTTTCTTCGTTATTTCGTTTAGAATTCCTTAATTGCACGATCGTATTTTATAGTGCAGGTACTATAACCCTAAACCATGTATAACGGTATAGATTGAGTACTTTATAATAGTTCCTAGTATTTACGGATTATCTTGAATCAAATGAAATGTGTGGTCTCTCCCAATTTTAAGCTGGATATCTACGTGAAAATAAAATACATAAGCCAAAACATCACATTCTCTCTGGATATAAACTGCTGTACATTAGCTCCATCGATCATTGAAAGAGATAAACTGAATGAGATTCCAAACTTCGTTGTTTCAACGCCGGTCACTGCCTAGTATTTTTGGTTCATTTGTCGTGTGAACAATCGTAACTAAACCCGATACGTTCAATTTGAGCAAGACTCGGTTATTCAGCTGCCAAAATAGTGAAAATATTTCAAGGCGGGATTCTCAGTTCACCGGGCTTGTTGGTTTCATTTTAGTGTTTTGTCATAGAGAACTTTGAACGAATCTATCACTGGACAGGGGCCTTTTTTATCCTTTTAGTCGGGCGGGAGGAAATTTGATTTTTAGGTATTTCAGAACGATAGGTTTGTTCAATAAATTTTAATGTCTCAACCAGTTCTTTGATGTGTTGTGTAGCACTTTTAGTTTGTTGTTGGATTGTTGACTTACTTTGTTGATGAACCCAAAAGATCGTTGCTTGTAGCTGAAATATTGTTGAGTCTAATTCTGTGTCTCGGAATGCTTCCCTATGCGAACAAGACATACCTCAACGAGGATGAAGAATTTCAAGACTGTTAAAATCGAAATTGCCTCATCCGTTTGTGCCATTAAAGTGGCCCCACACGACCACATTGATCAGATTCCGATCGCCTCACTGATGATCCGAAAATAATAACACATCTTGGAGGAGACCGAGCCATCTTGGTAACATTCACACCGAATCAAAAAAAAAAAACCCCACGCCAAATAATAGGAGGATGCATTTGTGATTCCCCGGAATGACTGTTATTGGCCTAATGCACAGTAGTTTTGGAAATGCAGAAACGTGAAATCATTTACTTTATTGAATATGTAACCAGAGGTTCCGCTTTGACCCTTGAGTTGCCGCTCCGGCACGAAGCCTATGCTGGTTGTTTTTTAAGCAAGAACATACGTCTCCCCCAACCTCCCACCGTGCCTTGAGTGGGCACATAATTTAAGGGAAAGTGCTATAAAATGAATGTAGCAATAAGTATCCTAAACAAAGCTACGCATCTAAACATATTAATTACAAAGAGGCGATTTTCATTGTTGCAGTAACCCAGTGAGGAGTCGGGATTTATATAGCAATGAGTGAATTGCCGACATCTACAGCGTCCAGCCAATGTGAAATACATGTAATTGTGAAGCATCAACTATTTCGAAACTGATCACATTATAGGAAAGATGCAAAACATACAAGAGCCACACCTATAGTGTACATGCAGTACCGTATAGAAGTTTCATGCATCTGCCTTCAGTAGTTTCCAAGATATGGAGTGAACAAAAATTGGACAGACAGATAAGCACATTTTGCATGGACCCACGCAAGCACTAGCTCACACCCAAACCTAATTAGATCATAAGGCCATTTCAATGAAGCTTCCATCCAAGTTTGGTGAAATTTTTGGTGAAATAACTCTCCACATATCTTGTAGACAAGAGTAGTCCTGTACACACATGTAACAAAGCTGGATATCAGAGACAGATGGATGCACGCAAACAAACCAAAACCTAATCAGATGAGGAGGCCATCACGATAAAGCTGCCATCCAAGTTCGGGGAAATTCCATCCAGTAGTTCTTCAGATATTTTACAGACAAGGCTTGTCTATACACGTACAAGTAGACAGACGGATGAACACCAAACACGCGCGCACACCAAAACATAATAAGATGCGGAGGCCATTCCAATAAAGATTCCATCCAAGTCTGGTGAAGTTCACCAAAGGCCATCACGATGAAGCTTCCATCCAAGTTCGGGGATATTCCGTCCAGTAGTTCTCCAGATATCTTACAGACAAGGCCTGTCTATACATGTATAAGTAGATGGACAGGCAGACAGACAACATACCCAGACAGACGCATGCATGCGTACCGAAACCTAATCAGATGAGTCCATTATAATGAAGCTTCCACCCAAGTTTGGCGAACATTCCGTCGGGTAGTTCTCCAGATATCTTGCAGACAAGGCTTGTATATACATGTGCAAGTAGATAGACGGAGTGATAGGCACGAACGAACACTCGCACACACACACACCAAAACCTAATCAGATGAGGGGCTATCCCAAAGAAGCTTCCATCCAAGTTTGGTGAAATTCCGTCGAGTAGTTCTCCAGATATCTTGCAGACAAGGTCTGTATATATATGAACAATTAGATGGACGGACGGACGATGGACATGGATAAATGCACACACACACCCAAACCTAATCAAATGAGGGGACTATCCCAATGAACCTTCCATCCAAGTTTGATGAACTTCCGTCGAGTACATGTAGTTCTCCAGATATCTTGCAGACAAGGCCTGTATATACATGTACAAGTAGATGGACGGACGGACGGACACCGGACACGGATGAATGCATGCACACATACACCAAAACCTGATCAAATGAGGGGGCTATCCCAATGAAGCTTCCATCCAAGTTTGGTGAAATTCCATCCAAGTAGTTCTCAAGATATCTTGCAGACAAGGCCTGTATATACATGTACAAGTAGATGGACGGACGGACACCGAACACGGATGAATGCATGCACACACACAAAACCTAATCAAATGAGGGGACTATCCCAATGAAGCTTCATCCAAGTTTGGTGAAATTCTGTCCAGTAGTTCTCCAGATATCTTGCAGACAAGCCCTGTATATACATGTACAAGTAGATGGACGGACGGACGGACACCGGACATGGATGAATGCACGCACACACCAAAACATAATCAAATGAGGGGGGCTATCCCACTGAAGCTTCCATCCAAGTGTGGTGAAATTCCGTCCAGTAGTTCTCAAGATATCTTGCAGACAAGGCCTGTATATACATGTACAAGTAGATGGACGGACGGACGGACGGACACCGGACACGGATGAATGCACGCACACACCAAAACATAATCAAATGAGGGGGCTATCCCACTGAAGCTTCCATCCAAGTTTGGTGAAATTCCGTCCAGTAATTCTCAAGATATCTTGCAGACAAGGCCTGTATATACATGTACAAGTAGATGGACGGACCGACGGACACTGGACATGGATGAATGCACGCACACACACCAAAACCTAATCAAATGAGGGGGCTATCCCAATGAAGCTTCCATCCAAGTTTGGTGAAATTTCATCCAGTAGTTCTCAAGATATCTTGCAGACAAGCCAAGGGGACGGACACACATCCATCCATCCATCCAGACAGACAGACAGACAGCAAAAACACTAGATGTCTCCCCCCAACATAGTTGGGGGAGACATAATTAACGGTAAATATTTCATCTTTGATTCCTGTTAAATGCATACACATATTCTGGATCTTGCCAGCGTGATTTACCAAACCATATTGCTACTGGGTCGTACATTAACTACTTCAATCATAATTTGTAACGTCATATATTACTTTCTCAATAGCGAATTGGAGTTGATATAATTTTTTACACTATAGTTTAGGCATTCACTTCCTCAACCAGTTTCACAAGAGGAAGGGAACTGTGTTCCAGTTCGAAGGGAACTGGGTTCCAGTTCTTTGAATCAATCGATTTAATTACTTACGGAGCTTTGTTTTGTTTTCAACACAACTGCATGTAATCAGTCCAGACTAGAATATATTGCTCTTTCACGGTATTGTGGACTTTTACGTTTGTGAATTTTAGGCCTGCGATTGATCAAAACTAGAAAGCAAACCTGGACGTAAATTTCATAGTGTTTTAACCTTTACTGGTATTCGGGGAACATACCATCCGCTGCGTAGCTTAGCTACTAAAGTTGTACGCTTTTTTATAGCCTTGGTTATCGTTGCCTAATATAATGTTGCATATTCGTTGCAGCGAAGTATAATGCGCTGTCTATTGAGAATCAAAGTAAACAACTGTTTGCTTCAATCTTTTGAGATTTAGACTTATTTACTTATCTATTTATTTACAACTGAGAGGAGGTGCAACATGAAATTTTCACATATTCTATAGTGCTTGAAGAATCTTTAAAACGAGTTTTCTTTGAGTCTGTATTGAAGGACATACAAATAAAAATATGAACCATGCTTGTGTACACAATATAGGACAAGACAACAGGATATAACGACTATTAAGTTAACATTTTTCACTTCAAACCGATTTTGGCACTCAAAACCGTAAACTCAGTAGTATCGAAAATAGGAAAAACGGAAGCTGCACCAAATTAATTCTGCCTCTGAAAGTAATACCGGGTGATAATTGATAGCATGTTTTAAAGCTTCCAAGTATCATATGGTGCCAGTTTGCCGGAATAGGAGTGTAAATTTGAACATATTGTCATAACCAAATGTTCTTACTCAGTGTTAATTCGGAAATGATCATATTCCCATTGATCAATTTTCAATAGACTGAATGGTTCCGAAACGAATGCACACATCAGGCTCACATCTTCGATTTTCAAGCAGCGCTCCCATCATCACATCCAAACAGACGAGGCATCCTTTGGCAGGGTACGATTAGCAGCTGAATTATCGGAATATTTCCACGTGTCGTAATTACGATATATACGAACATGGTTAATTTAGCACCCAAAAATGAGCTTTTCTGATCCATAATATTTTTCGACATCTCTTGGATAAAAGAAGGGTCGGGTTTCTCACTGGGTCAAACTTAACTCCTATCATCCTATAATCCTATAATCTATCATAATCTATCATCAGAAGTTATAATCGCCGTAAGTCGCAATTAAACGCAAAGTATTCAAGGTATTGAGAAAAGATGCCGGAGCAGTGGCATTTGAAATTGAAACTATGTACATACATGTACGTTACATAAGTTACTAACGTTCCAGACACTGACAGGTCATGGTGACTGATTTTTATTTTTATTTTTTTTAATGTACATTTATTGCCACAAACAGATGCCAACAGAGATAATACAGTAAAAACACACCACCATTAAGTATAAAGCAAACAATATCACACATGAACACATGTATATCGTTCTAAGATTAGTTTCAAGGGCCAAAATACGCGAGGAAATAAATTTAAAAAAAATAAAATAAAATAAAAAATACACAAAGAATAATAATTAAAAAAAACACAAATATATCAACACTTGTACAAATCATTTGTTTCGGAATAACATCAGATAGACGTTCGCATAGAAGAGCGAGGGAACAAAACACATCAGTTAAGTAGTTTCAGCCACAGACACCACAATTTTTTAAACTGTTCAATTGTTTCGTGCTTCATAGCAATGGACTGTTCTATATTTAAATATTTTTTGATGACTGCAAACCATAAAGATGTAAGGTTTTCCCCTGGCATCTACACTTATATATATAATATTTTGCCAACAGCAGAATGAAATTTAGTACTTCATAATAGGCTTTATTCTTAGTTATTCCGAATAGAATTTCCTTTCTGGCGACATTGATAAGGATGTTTGTTTTTGAGTAAATCCATTTTCTAAAAGACTCCAATAGATTATCTACTATTATGCATCCACCAAATATATGTTGAATAGTTTCAGTCAGCTGTTGACAGAAGGAACAGTTATCATCATTCATAATTCCCATTTGTAGCAACAGTTTATTTGTGGCTAGGATATGATGATTGATCCTGTTCTTACACCATTTGAATATATGTATTTCCATTCATGGGGTAATATAGTTTCGTATTTTACTTGACTTTTAAGAGTAGTGTTTTTCAACAGAGAAATATAAATGTCTTTACAACCTGTCGGATGTCTCCATATGATGCGGAGTTTGCTTGGAATATACAGATTATAAGCCCTTTGCGGTACTGGTTGCAAATTACAGTGGCTAAAGTAAGTTTTTATTGCATTGCAGACGCCCCAGTATTTTGAAAAATTAATTTTAACTTAATTTTTTTTTTCTCAAAATTTATGTAATCTGACTATTAAGTTACCGATCGCATCAATCAGGTCGCCAATAAAGTGCACACCACGTTTATACATTTTTTTGTAGAAAATGCTCTGTGCATTCACTTTACTAAATTTGGTTAATCAAATATTTATATAGTATAGATCCTCGGGTGCAAACGGACGGAAGTTTTCATTAACAGTTATCCAAGCACGAAGTACGTCAGCCCAAAATATGTTAGTACATTGATCGCTTATATGGGTTAGATCATCTTCACCAGCCAAGTCAACTACATCGCAAAGCTCTCTACGCTGATATACGTCGACTTGGCTAGAGAAGATGGGGTTAGATAGTCATCTCCTTTATAAACAAGATCATGAATAGTACATATCGTTATTTCAAACAACTCCTTGTACTAACTTACCCGTGACAGTAGTCTACGGATCAAGGTTGTTTTAAGAGCAGTTATGAAATGTTGCAAATTTATCATTTTTAACCCCCCATTCTCGTAGTCTTGGCAAAGAATGTCCCTTTTAATTATGTCTTGTTTTGATTACAAGCGTCTGGTCCGTCATTCATAATTCAGCCGTCGTCCATTAGAGAATATCCGCATCCATAATCCAAAGACCTATTCCATATTCCATATAACAGTATTAGCACCAAATTCAAAAAGACAATCATAGTATACATAAACATAGGCTTGTTTCCTGTACGAGAGAAGCGGTCAACAGTTTTCAATGATGCCGGCAAGACATCATGATGTTCCAAAAATATCAAATCCGTATCGCTGATCAGTATTCCTAATCCATAATATTTGTTGTAAAGTCGTCATCGTCATTGCCAAATAAACGAGTAAAATAAAGAATTAAGTTTTTAACGTAGTCATTTGGAGGATTTGTGAGGGCAATGAATAGGTGATTGAGTTTTGATCTAATCATTTTTTTAATACTGTAATTTTTCCTAGTGGTGTCAACCTTCGTTTTGACCACTGATCTAGCTCCAACTGTATGTCTTTTACTCTTTTGTCATAATTCAGCAAAATCATCGAATCCAAGTTACAAGAAAATCATATTTCGAGATGAGTAAAGTTAGACTGTTCCCAGTTAAGTTTATATCTGTGATTAAACGTCTTCCCTCCAAATCCAAATTTTTGCATCTTATCCACATAGATCTTGTTTTTATTATATTCAGTTTCAAACCTGAAAGTAAGGCGTATGTATATAAAGTTAACAGTGCTTCCTTTAGTGAATTTTCATAACCGTCGAGAAGTAATGCTGTGTCGTCTGCGTACTGTGAAATCTTAAATTCGCTGTTTCCTAATTTTTATTCCCTTTATGTTTTTATTGCCCTTAATCATTATTGATATAACTTCGGCACATAGCAGAAAGATATAAGGTGACAGAGGGACCCCTTGTCTGCATCCTCTGGATATCTAAAAAACCTGGAGAGGAAGCCACTCTTCGTCACCGCGAACTTGACTTTTTTGTTAAAACATAGATATCCATGTTTTAAGCGATTTTCTAAAGTTAAATTTGTCCAATACCTGATTAATGAAAGACCAAGAAACCGAATCAATGAGGAGAAGAAGACCGCGTATATTATTGCGTTCTGTGCACTCCATTATGTCATAAATTAATTGTGTATTTTCACCGATATACCTACCATTCGTAAACCCAGACTGGCTCTCTGATATCAGTTTGTTTAATACAGACTTTATTCTTGTAACTATATATCCCGATGCAATTTTGTATGTGCAGTTTAATAATGTGATCGGTCTCTAATTTTGCAAGTATTGCTTAGGCTTATCTCCCTTTGGTAAGCAAATTATTATCCCCTCTTTCTGTGTCGCAGACAATTCTCCCTTTCTATACCCCTCATTAATTGATCTGGTAATGAAGCTGCCTATATCTTTATAGAAAATTTTGAAAAATTCTGCAGTAAAACCATCCGTCCCGGGGCTACGATTATTTCTCATTCGTTTCAAGCTATTTAACAATTCTACCTCTGAAATATCGCCCTCTAATGTAAGCTGTTCCTCGTCTGTTAGGCTGACAAAATCCATGTTTTGTAATTCACTTTGTACGCTATATTCATCAAAATCTTTGTTTGTATATAGATTGTTATAAAAAGTCTTAGCTTCGGCAAGAATCTCAGACTGATCTGCAATAAATTGCCCGTTATCTTTTTTTATTTTTGGTATAGTTTTCTTCGTAAAATTTCTTGACTCTAAACTACAAAAATATCTATTGGGGTTCTCTCCATCCTCCGCCCACTTAGCTTTGCATCTGATCATATGACCGTTCATCTTCTCTTTCCTGCTTATTTCTAGTTCTAACTTTTTATGTTCAATTAAGTCTATATCGGGTTCTTCCATTTCCTCTAGTTCTGTAATAGAAGATTGTAAATTTCTTCTGTCTTTTGTTTTTCCTTTTTCTTAAATGATGCATAAGATATGGTTTGACCTCTTATGTGCATAAGTAAGGTATCAAGAAACAATTGATCTGAAATTGTAAATTGCAATTGATGATTTTCAATAGTTTTCAGATTATCTAGATTATATACAGATAGCGGGTACTTCTGTTTTGTATTGTCAATACAAATCTTCACACGCTTTACATATTCTGGATCATACAGTAAGCTGGAATTAAAATTCCAAAGCCCCCTCCACCTAGTAAATTTGTTTGTTTTAATACCCAGTACAATAGGTGAGTGGTCAGACCTATAACTCGATTCTATTTTTATTTTATGCACACCAGAGAAAAAACTTTCGCTCAGCAGGTAAATGAGTTGAAATCAAGGCGGGCCTGTTTTAGAGGATTTTTTCGGCACCATGTGTATCTGTTTAGATCAGGATATGTTTGACGAAATGGATTGATCAGGCCAACCGAGTGTATCATATTTCTTATAGTTTCACGTGCCTTTGGATTGTTTATATGCATATAGTTGTAGGTATCTAAAGCAGGTTCTTGGACCAAATTAACATCTCTACAAATTATACATGTATCATTGTCAAATTCTTCCAGTATATCTTTTATATTATTGTAAAATGTTGGAGAATCTTCGTTAGGTCCATATATCGTAATAAACGTAATTTTTGTACCGTTCATATCCGCGTCTAAGGCCAAGAAGTTTCCTTCTCCATCTTTCTTGAGTTTCAGAATTTTGAACTGTGAATTTTGGCTAATGAGAATGCAGACACCTCTGGAATTTGAATTAAATAAGTTGAAATATACTTCCCCGTCAAATTCATCCCTAACTTCTTGTTCTATTTCTCTGGTGAAATGTGTATCTTGAAGACAAATTATCTCACAATTTTTTTTAATCTAAATAGTTGATAACATCCTTACGTTTTTCAAGTTTACCCAAGCGCCTGCAGTTATACGTCACAATGTTTATTAAACTAAGACCTTCCATGTTGAGATTGACGAGTCTTAGTGTGACTGTGATATACTTTGGCTAAATAAAATGTAATGTAAAATGTAGTATTAATATGAATGGTGATACTCTGTACTTTGACGATGTGTTGGCGTGTGGCACAAACTTTATCAGTGCAATAAAACGTAATAACATGAACGAACGAGTGCATACAAAATAGACCTTCTCACAGCCCTTTCATAATTAGAAACAAGCACGAGAGCAAAAGTATGCGACGTTCTAAAGTCAGCACAAGGATTATATAAGTGAGTGTCGCCGTACCGTGCCCGCTTTTCTACTGAACATGATATGCTATTGTCAATGCCAAGACCCAGTTGAGGTTGATTCTTTCTGAGTTTGTGCACGTTTACCCAGAACAAATTGGAATTCATGCAAAATCGTGCACTTGAGTCTCGGGGGCCGTGGTATTTGTGGACTAATTGGAACCACGTACCGTAAAAATATATACATGTAGCAGGCAATAGCGAGTAGGGCCGTAAGAAGGAAAGTAGAGTAAAACACGTATAAAAGAAAAGACTGAGCAGTTTTAAAAACACCACGATTTTGCAGTGAATACTAATGAGCTGACGTGATTGCATGAGATGTGACGGATATACATTCCTTATAAACCACACAAAAACAGTATTAGTGTCTAAATACACGGAATCCAAAGACGCTTGATAGCTTGTACAATATATAAATACAGCTAGAGATGAGCAGTGAAATACAATTCAGGCCATGGCGAAAATAGTTCGAATCAATCAATGGATTTACGTGTGCGCCTATTACCACTGTCCAATCATTTGTCTTTTCCGTCTTCCAACCATAACAGAGACGTGAATAAGATTCGTAATATCATTTCATATTTTCATCCTGGGATTTTAAACTTAAATATGTATAAACCCAATAGCCGCAAAATATATTTACATGTCTCGTGGAATCTTCCCATGAAGAATATTATGCGCGAGTCAAATATTCCTAAATAGAATTCCCCATAATTTCCCTTCACCTGACCTGTATAGCCTACAAAATCATGTTTCCCACTTCCAGTTTACTTATCCTAGTTATTCAGAAATATTGAAAAGGAAACAGATAAATTCTAAATGTAATTGATTATTATTGTAGTATCTATATGCATATTACATTCCGAATTCGACGTTCGGAAGAGTATATCAAGAGCGTACGCCAGTATATTTATTATATATAAAATAGTGGTCATACTCAGTGATCAGTTTTCTTGTCTTACAGTTTTGTACTGACGAGTTGAGAAGCATAGTACACACTCGCCTTATCGTGGATAATATCTGCACGGGTGAGCTGGCGTACAGTTGTTCAACCAGTTCCGTTTGTCGCAAAGCTAACACGATGGCTCGTCCATGAAATTTTCAGACAGTTTATATTGCACAGCGTTCAGTTTCAGTATAAATCATCGGGATCATATTTGTCGAATAAAGTATAACACACTTTCCGTTCAATATTTCAAAAAGCGTAATAGCCACTGTTCACGGATTGGAAATAAACATTCGGCGGGTGAGTCTGACCTTCGGTTCATTTTGTAAAGAGCATTGTACGGTACTTTACCTTACTTAGTCAGACACGTCGGTCACCTCTTTACCGTCGATGAACACTTTCCCCCAAATAAATCGCACTTTCTTTCCGTCCTGGTAGCTCTTCTCCATAAGTGAACAAAATTGGTTCTTTTTCCTCCTATCCTCTGGTATCAAATTCTCCGTCACAAAATAGGACTGCTCTTTAGCACGGATTTCGCGGTGAATAAAGCTTCTCATCGTTCTGATCTGCTCACGAACCTGACTATTATGTGTCGGTCTCGGTCTGCTATTTTCTCGCCCGTTCTGTGTGAGTTTTTACCAGATCGACACAATTCTCTCCAATATTTTCCTTTATCCCACCAAATCTTAGATTGTAAGCACAGCTACGTCTCTCGCGGTCCAGAATTCTCTCCTTCCAATATTTTATTTTCACTTTCTAAGAAGTCTACCCTTTCTTTCACTTTCTTTCACTTCTTTCTTTGTTTGTTCGGTCTCTCTAGGGCCGATTTTACGTCCAGATCAGTATGAGCGATGCTTTTCTCAGACGTTCCTGTTTTCTTTCAACAATTACAATCCTTTCAAGACAGTCGTGTTGCTGACTTACCACTTTGTTGAGGGTAAATTGAATGTCACTGATAAACTTACGCAAGAAATCTTCAAATGTATCCGCAATATTTGTTCGTGCAGCATTATTTTCACCGCTACCTTCCTCGGTCTGATTTTCCGTTTCTCCCAGATATTCAATAATTTTCCCACTTCGTGCTTTTGTAGACGGTGCAGGCGTTTTGGGAGGCATTTTCCAGTAGATTGTATCCGCAATTGAGGTATTATTCGTACAATTTTCCAGTTTTCGTCACAGAGCTCACACTAACGTGTCTACTCCATTCGCATGCCGGAACTACCTTTTCCCTACATCTACCTTTTTCGGATTGATTTTGATGGTTTAGCTACAATAGCAAACGTCAGATGCGATATGAAATATTCATCCGTCGTCCATACAATAATTTGTGGGTCAATAGAAAAACCTGTTTCGTATGACAGTTAACTTCAATAGACTCTACCAAATCCGAAGTTTTTGACGTTGGAGAGATAGGCCGAGTGTTGGAAAACAGTTGTTATTTTGTGCAACTCTACATAAAATCACTAAAATATCTTATGCACTATCGCCAGATGGGCTAAAGAACGGCTCCATTATTTACCCTGAACACAATTTAGTTCCACAGAAAAAGTCATTTTCCCGAGATATGCTACAACTACTACAATTCGGAGCTTCGTTTTAATGTTGTCATGTGGAAGAACCTCGTGATTCACGATCATGAAACACTAACCAGGGATGCAACTTAAGAACTGACTCCAAAAATCGACTATGGCGATTGAAGTTGACCATATATGCTATTGAACACCGTTGTAATGTTCTGAATTCATCTTTCTATTATTTATTCTTGAAAATTAACATTAATATACAGGTTTATGCGCTATACGAGTATGTACATGTCGTGTAATCCATATATTCTTGTATTTCACTTGTAAATGGGCTAACAGGATTTTTTTCTCATCATCTAATATAGGAAGACGACTACCAGCTAAAGAGTCCCGCAGATAAATGGACAAATTCATTATTTGTCGCTTTTGTACTGTCTGTAAACAGAAAAATGCACTATTTTTATAGTGCTAGAATTCAACGTCAAATATTCTTGAACTAGGCGAAAAAAGGAAAATAGAACAAGCTGTCCTGTATCTAGATATATATATTGAAATTAAGAAGAGAGCCCTCTGGCTTTTCTCATATATCGATCCGGTCCATTTGAATTTCTTCCCTTCGCTTTGCTAGATTTGTCAGAGATACGGCCCCAAACATCAAAGCTATAATTTGCGTTATTCATCTTCACGAAGGCTGTGTAGTCATACAAAATGACATCTCCTTCTTGACTCGGACAAAAATCGCAAAGTGAAGTTGATTATTCGGCTGGGAGACGTCTGTGGCAAGTTGTCGGGCGTGCTTAATGACCTCAGGCTTCAACTCACGAGAACTCATTTTAAAGGGTTGCAAAAAAATAAAGTAGGATTTTGTGAGTTGTACAAGATTGATACTGAATAGGTGCAAGATGGAATGGCCTAACCGATGAAAATTTTGATAAATGAGTCCATTGCCTGAATTACAGTAGAGGGAACTACTCTGTGAAAAGGTTTACTGTAACGCAAAAGCAATGACAGACCTATGACGCTGTAACAAATCAACCATGTCAAATTCAAAGTCTCGACAGATTTCATCACGTGAGTTACTATATGACTAATGATTCGTTGACGTGGAAATTGGTTTATTCCACCAGGCAAACCGCCTCCCCTGAGAAAATTTACGCCGGCTAGGAACTAATTAGGATTTGGCAAGCATTGACATGGACGAGGATTACGTCCAGTCAATTGAAGATGCAGAGAAATCATCCCAGATCCGTGTCACTAAGTCAAGATTTCTTTGCTCCCGACGAGAATTTGCAATTATCCCACAGGCACAAAGGATATCGATCACCTTGATGAGCATATGCGAGAGACAGGGCTTCTTATAAGCGATCGCTACCTACAGCCTGGCTTCCATCAGACATCCCACATATATTGACAATACACGCTACTATCCAATCACTGTCTTATTTCTTCTCGTCAAAGAATGCTATACTACTTAATATCACACGCTTGGTCAAATGTGTCGATGTAAATATTAGATAACTGTCAGTGATATATCACAGGTCAGACATAAATTATCCTATATGAAAACCATCCAACTGTAATTATAATTGCTTTATTGTACTGCGATGTAATACAAAACACGAAAACTACTAAAACTAAATTAACATAGGAAGAATTCTGAGTCTAAATCATCTTTTGCAGTATTTCTTCGGCGGAGTATCATCGCTTACTCGCATCAAAACAAACACATCCATTACGACATAATATATATGGTTGCTTTGATATTTTGTGCCGTCGATATTATACATACCAAGTCTTGAAGAGGAGGTCTTATTCAACATCACGGTTTAAAGTCAATGATCAAGATAATTCTAGCTTCGACATAAAAATATAGCGGAAATCTGCCATACTAAGAATGGATGTGAAGCGCACTTCGAATTACCTCATTTATTAGGACGCCAAAATAAAGCTGATTAAAGAAGAAAGTGTTTTATGAGATTTAATTAATGCAGACCCGTAAAAACAATCTGATAAAGTCCGTTCTGAACATACGACGGAGACTCGACTCCCGAGTTGACAATATATAAATTATTGCCTTTATTTTACTGAAAGCTTTACGAAATCTCACGGTATTTTCAAGTATTTTTTGTTCCGCTGTCCGATTATTTTTTTTTTCACTGGGATTTACGCAAGTGTGTAAACTGACCAACACTTGAGCACATAAATCACACTTTGAAGAATTCTGTTACGATTTAACGTAACTGTAAAATATCAAAAATGACGGACATCTAAGTGATGGATTAGTAGTATACAAGGCGTAAATTCACGCATTAGCGCGTCAGTGCGCATGCGCAGAACCTTGGTTGACGTCACAATTGGTTGTGTGCGCATGCGTGTGTGGGTGGTGGGTGCTGGGTACAAGATGGCGGCGTGTGGGTGGTGGGTGCTGGGTACAAATGTGGGTGGTGGGTACGTTGTGGGTGGTGGGTGCTGGGTACATGTGGGTGGTGGGTGTTGGGTACGTGTGTGGGTGGTGGGTGCTGGGTACAAGATGGCGGCGTGTGGGTGGTGGGTGCTGGGTACAAATGTGGGTGGTGGGTACGTTGTGGGTGGTGGGTGCTGGGTACAAATGTGGGTGGTGGGTGCTGGGTACATGTGGGTGGTGGGTGTTGGGTACAACATGGCGGGGTGTGTGTGGGTGGTGGGTGCTGGGTACAAATGTGGGTGGTGGGTGCGTTGTGGGTGGTGGGTGCTGGGTACAAATGTGGGTGGTGGGTGCTGGGTACTGTGGGTGGTGGGTGCTGGGTACTGCGGCGTGTGTGTGTGTGGGTGGTGGGTGCTGGGTACAAATGTGGGTGGTGGGTGTTGGGTGGTGGGTGGTGGGTACAAATGTGGGTGGTGGGTGCTGGGTACAAATGTGGGTGGTGGGTGCAACAAATGTGGGTGGTGGGTGCTGGGTACAAATGTGGGTGGTGGGTGTTGGGTACTGCGGCGTGTGTGGGTGGTGGGTGCTGGGTACAAGATGGCGGATAGTAGAAAAACGTATAAAAGGAGTCGATTTTTAGGGTAGGGGTGTATTCATTGCACTACCTTTGCGTAGCACTGTGACTTACCTGACCTGACCAGCCTCCCAGCCTGTCTACCTGCCTGCCTGCCTGCTTCACCTCTAGTCTGCTTCACCTCTAGCCAGCCTGCTTGCCTGTTTTGTATGAGCTGTGGAGAACCTTTTCACTATATTCCATTTTACCAGTGCAAATTCACCAGACTTTTACACCGTAGCAGTTACTCACCAGCCTGAGCCCATAGTCATGGAGTCAGCCCACCTAGTTACGCTTCGAAAGAACCGTGTTCGTCTCATTGATGAGATGCAGCATGTGGGCGCATTATGTGATGTGCTTATGGCCGATAACATACTTCTGAAACAGGGTGTCGAAGATATCATGGTGGAGAAGACCCCTTCAGGACAAAACAGAAAACTCATCGACGATCTACCGCGCCGTGGTCCTTGTGCATTTCTAGCCTTCGTGGAGGCGCTGAAGAAGACGGAAAATGAAGAACTAGCAGATCTACTTGAAGCCGACGACGTTATACAAGATGATGATATCTTAGTGATGGATACCACCGAAGAGCGTACAGCTGGCAAACGTACGTACACCACTAGCCCAGAGAGTACACCTGCTAAACGTGCTGGACGACCCAAACGCCCTCGACTAACACCGTTACAAATACCTGTGGTTGAGCAGCCAGTAGTACCCCAGGAAGTGTCTTTGAAAGAACAATTTCAACTTCCTATGTCTGTCCAGGAGATCAACAACCTGATCCAAGAGGCTAACCAGGCAGCCCACAAGGACATTTGGGAGCTCTCACCCTATTTAACTGTGAGTGTGAAAGACGAGGAAGTGCATTTTAATGCAGCGGGCTTTAACGACAGACCTGGTAAGCATATTGCCCTGAACTTGGACACCTGGCAAAAACTGGAGACCCTTGATTACGCCATCGATGCGGTTATTCGCGACCAGGGGAATGACGAAGCGAAATTTCATGTGGGTGACGACATCTTTGTGAGCTGTGCTTATTTCAACGATCAGCTCCTGGTGCATATTCGTAAATGGCGAAGGCGGTTAGATACGCAAGAGCTTGTTGCTTGTCCTCAGGGTGTCACTTTGAAATTAACGGCGTGGCGGGAGTTGCAGAGTCTCGCCAGTACAATTCGTCAAGCTCTGGCCTACCAGGTATCTCACTATATTTATCAGAAGTACATCGACACAGTCCTGCATCTCATCATACCTCGCATGGACACTCTGGTACCCTCATACGCGAGCATCACTGAAGCACTACAGAAGGTGACCGAGCAGCAAATTGCCCTGGGAGTGGAAGCGGCCTGCCCTGCCAAAATTCCACGTGAAGAGATTATTACGTACATCTATGTGCACCAAGGACGGAAAGACGATGATGAATTCATACAAGTCTTGTTGGCGAACTATTGAGAACAAGTGTTGAAAAACATTTACCATACACATTTATTGATCTTGAGAGCGTATAATGTTAATTGTATTAAAAAATTCAATACTCAGATATAATTGTATTAAATTCAATACCCTTGTGAATACGTTCATTCTGTGTTAATGAAAATAGTAGAAAATTAAAAAAAATGCTTAGTGTTCATTCTTTTTTCCTTTTTTAATAGTAAAATAGCTCCAAAACGTCTATTTCCATTCTCGCGCATGCGCAGAATGCCGATAGTTCAACCCACACCAGTCCATCAGATGCCCCTTCATGAATGCTTCACATTGATACCTCACTCGGCCCCATCGGGCCACTAGGGGCTCTCCTAGCTCCAAAAAGGCTATTTTCATAGCCTTCGGCCTCCGCGCATGCGCAGAATCACCCTAATTCAATCCCACACCCAGTCTATCAGATGCTCCTTCACGTCAGCTTCAATTTGATAACTCACTCGACCCACTACCTCCAAAAAAAAAAATAAAAAAATAAAAAAATCAATGTGGATATCCACCTTCAAAATAGCTTTTTTGGAGCTAGGGGAGCCCCTAATGGTCCAATGGGGTCGAGTGAGGTATCAACAGATACCCCTTCACGTCAGCTTCAATTTGATACCTCACTCGGTCCCATCGGGCCACTAGGGGCTCTCCTAGCTCCCAAAAGGCTATTTTCATACCCTTCCGGCCTCCGCGCATGCGAATCACCTATTCAATCCCACACCAGTCCATCAGATGCTCCTTCACGTCGAAAGCTTCAATTGACACTACTCAAGCCCACCCCATATCCAAAATAAAAAAAATAAAAAAATGGTCGATATCGACCTTCAAAATAGCCTTTTTGTAGGGGAGCCCCTAATGGTCCAATGGGGTCGAGTGAGATATCCAGATACCCCTTCACGTCAGCTTCAATTTGATACCTCACTCGACCCACTACCTCCAAAAAAAAAAAAAAAAAAATGAAGGTGCATATCGACCTTCAAAATAGCCTTTTTGGAGCTAGGGGAGCCCCTAATGGTCCAATGGGGTCGAGTGAGGTATGAACAGATGCCCCTTCACGTCAGCTTCAATTTGATACCTCACTCGACCCACTACCTCCAAAATAAAAAAATAAAAATGAAGGTCGATATCGACCTTCAAAATAGCCTTTTTGGAGCTAGGGGAGCCCCTATGAAAAAAATAAAAAAAAATTGACCTTGACGTGTGAAGATGAAATAAGGAGCTAAAATTTTTTTTGGCGGTAGTGGGTCGAGTGAGGTATCAAATTGAAGCTGACGTGAAGGAGCATCTGATGGACTGGGTGTGGGATTGAATTAGGGTGATTCTGCGCATGCGCGGTGGTCGAAGGGTATGATTTTTTTTCAATAATTTCAAAAAAATTAAAAAAAAATTAAAAATTTTTTTTTTGGGGGAAAAGGATGATGGGGGCTGGTGTTAATTTTTTTGTGCTTTTCATAGAAGTTTTCTCTTCCGAGAAAGATGGTTGGCCCTGAAAAGGGCCTTTGAAAGTGTTACACTTATGCGCGGTATATTCTCTTTACCCCTCCCACATGCTTCCTGCAGATGGGGCATTTTATTTTGAGATGGTTTTCTCCTGCGTCGTGGCAGTGACACATATCGCCCACACACGTCAGTGTCACCCAACAATCTTTGCATATACAAAGATGTCCACACGGCAAGACTGCATACTGGCTCTCTTCATCGCTGCAGACACTACATTGTGATAATTTTTCTTCTTTATGGAGTTCTTTCTTCTGTTTGGAAATTTCCGCATCCATTCCTTGCATTGTCGTCTCCATTCCTTGCATGGCTCCCCGCATGATGTTAATCACTTCGTTGAGGCGGGATACCTCGGCTTCGTGTTGGCATCGTTGTGGTGGTGTTTCTGCAGCCGTTATACTGGGAGTTTCGGACGTTGTTGGAAGTCTATTTAACCATGCACGGTCTTCAGCCGAAGTCGTTATACTGGGAGTATCGGCAGGCAACGTGGTTGTTGTTGTTGTTGGAGGTCTACTATTTAACCATGGAAGCTCGCCGTCTTGTCCCCCATCCGTTATATCACTGTCGTTTTCTTCTTTTTCTTCTTCTACGGCCTCCATTCTGTTTATTTCTTGGTCCTGTTGTTCACTTAGCCTTTGCAACCGTCTATCCTCTTCTCCTCTTATATCTCGCCGGAGTTGTTCCGCAAGTTCTTCTGTACTGCGTATTAACGTGGCGTCGTCTTCAATAACCTGCTGAAAACTAGTAACTATGGTGATGCCTCCATTTTCTTCACTGCTAACTATCTCTCTGTGTTGTTCTGTAGCCGCAGCATTTCTCGGATCTCTAGCGGCACGGTGAGTGAACAGGGGTCGTCTTCTTAAACTCATGATTTGTATTTGTGAATAAATGTCAATATACACGTTATTTATAGTCTAGACGGCTTGTGGGTGGTGGGTGCTGGGTACAAATGTGGGTGGTGGGTACAACATGTGGGTGGTGGGTGCTGGGTACAAGATGGCTGCCGGAGTCAGTCAGTGCAAGATTATGGTATCTGCTAAAAAAATGTTGTGTTTTATTTTTTTCCAAGTTTTATTTTTCCAAAGTTTTATTTCGATAAACCTGCTGGAATTTTTTCAGGGTAATATTATAAGATTGTAAGCTGTAGTCTGGATGTATTTTTCAGTCAGGAAAACCGATTTATTTGCAGTGTACGATGTTTTTCACACTACTGCACCATAATCTTATGGGTTTAAAATGGATAAAATTCATAAAAAATAACGATAGTCTAGCGCTAGGTGGCTAATTTTTTTACATACTATACCAGGAATTATCTCAGTTCAATTGGAAATAAAATGTATATGGGGCCTGACATTTTATTGTCGAATCTCAGCCGTTTATAATTGTAAAAGAAACACACACACACAGATTTTTCGCGGCGTCAGTGTAGCAGACGACACAGTGTTGTCGCTACGGTCCGCGCTTTTACATTATAAAATAGCGCGCAGTTTTTTTTCAGGCATTCACAATTAGCCTGAGTGCTCAGTAATACTCCTGGTTGAAATCATGGATAAATCGGACTTCATCCCAAATGATGATGTACCACTGCTCGGCCACGTCATTAATTTGGTAGATGACCCACCCTGGTTGGATGATATGATGAAAGAATTATTTCCACCATCGCCACCAATTACAGCCCATTGTGAAGAATCCCCAGAAACATTGCCGCTGAATAACTTCTTTCCCCTAGTAGCCACACCGGATGTTACTCCACAGGAATACCAATGTTTTGACAATATAGACTGTATGTTACAAAGTATGTTGTCACCACCAGAAAAACCCGATGGAGAAATGGTACAAGAAAGCAGAAGCCAGACAACAGACACCTTAGACGAACATGAGCAGGCAGAGAACAGGGAAAATTTAAACACGACAGTACCCCAAAAGAAAAGGAAAGATTCCCGAATAAGAAACAGGATCGACTACAGAAAAAATCGGAAAGACGTAAGAACCAATCGAAATCGACAACATGTGAGAAAAAATCCGAAAGACGTGAGAACAAACAGAGACAGGAAAATAAGTCAAAATCAAGACGAGATACGCTACGTTTGGTCCATAGCAACAACAACATTGGGGGCCAATACAGAAAGGCAACATGCTTTATATTTATCGTGCGTGGAATGCGCTAATCCATTTGCAAAATATGCGATTTTCCCGTGCAATCATCAAGCATTATGTGAAACTTGTATCCAACGTTACGCCCAGATTCCGACGTGCCCACAAGCCAACAAGCCCCAAGTGTGTCAATTACTTGCCTTGACATGCCCCGTCTGTGAAGAAAGAAGACAGCGACAAGCCCTGTCAACCATGTAATATGGCGTATTACATATCTGGTTATATTTATAACCACCCTAAAAATTAAAAAAACAGATTCCCACCTATCCCTGTGCTATAAATTGTCAGCCCACCCCTTATCATTCGGGCATAACTTCTCTATCAAAATAAAATTTCACCCCGTTATTATTAATCGGGTTGTATCAAAATAAAAAAAATAAATGTCAGTCCGTTATCGTTCGGACTATTAATTAATGGGCGAGAGAAAAAATCTGTGTTTATATATAGAGAGATCAGTTCTGACAAGAACTTTTTGATATCGGACAGGGATTGTTGTTTTTTGGTGTTGCTAATAAAAAAATAAAAAAAGGGAGTAGGGCTGTATGCTTTGAAAATTGATGTGCCAGTTAGAAGCCTTCTCTTTCGAAGTATTGATTCGTTCTGAAAAGAACGGTTATTATTTTTTCTCCCTGTTTTTATTCAGGGTGGGGAGTAGCTTACTTCCCCATCTATTTCACGGCGAAGTATCTATAGGGGCTGATCCCATCTTCGCCGACGTCCGGGGTGCAGGGACGGTCATTCATGAAAATGGCAGCGGCCATGGTCGGGGGAGGTCGTTCCCATATGATTAGGGGCTCATCATCATCTTCCAGGGGGGAAGGCAGGTCTTCCAGCGGGAAGGGTGTATCCTCCCGGGGCGCTGTTGTTGTCGGTGGTGAATCTTCAATCAAAATCACGTCTTCCCCATTCATGTTTTCCAGGGGAAATTCCTCCCGGGGCGGTGTTGTTGCTAGAGTAGGGGTGGGGTCCCTGGCTTCACCCATGGTCTTCTGTAGTAGGTGGAACCAGCCCTCGTCGTTGATGGTTGTATTCACTGCCTCCAGTAAGTGCCGAACATTATTGGCCGTGGATAGCCCTTGTCTGGGGGTGGCCGTCAGCATCGCTGCCCACCCCTGGAACTCAATGGCCCAGAACTCCTTGATGACTCGCTGCATCATCCTCTTCTGTCTTCGGCTGAGTTTCTTCCCTACGGGCTTGGTTATCTTCGCTGTTGGTTTCATGTTTGACATCTGTAAAAGTTTTGGAATGGGCCTTATGAAATCTGGTCGCGATATATATAGACAACGCGCGGACGTAGGTGAAAGCGGTCGGATTTTGTGGATATCTCCAGGCCTTGAAAAATCGGTGTGTGTTTCTTTTTAATTTATAAACGGCTGAGATTCGACAATAAAATGTCAGGCCTCGTATACATTTATTTCCAATTGAACTGAGATAATTCCTGGTATAGTATGTAAAAAAATTAGTCCCCTAGCGCTCGACTACACCGTTATTGTATGATTTTTAGTGAATTTTATACGCGTAATGTCAAAGTGCGATAGTACCAAAAACTCCGTACACTGCAAATAAATTGATTTTCCTGGCTAAAAATATAGGAACATTATCACTTATAACCTGATACTAGCTCGGTGAAAATTCCAGCCCGTTTATCGAAAGACAACTGTAGAAAATTATAAAAAACAACCCCTTCATTTGACGATAAGAAACACAATCTGCGCAGTTCGCAATCAGTTTCGTGCGGTGTTTCCCCCCGCGGATGTCGGCTTGAAAAGGGCTGGCCGGGTAATCTGTTAATAAACCAATACACAGAAATGCATGATGATAATGGATTCAGCTTAAAAGAGGCCGGCCGGGTATTAATCTGTTAATAACCAATACATCGGTAAAAGCGTTTTGCACACCATTTTCAATGTTGTCTTCTCTCCTACCTGTGAGCTCTTAATTGTTTTTACACGCATAAATGACACATACAGATGTAGCGTCGTGGCAAATGTTCTGAAGTATATTTTATCTTGGAGCGCGCCTACAAAAATTGCATTGTCAATTTTAATTATTTTCTACAAGGTACGCGTATTTTTTATTTACAATTTTTTTTATTCAAATTAGCAAGAATCGGTATATATAAATTTTTGCCTGGCCCGGAATTTTATCATTCATCATTATGGCAGCACCCGGGAAGGAACTCGCTTTTTTTCAATTGACGTCTGAGGTGATTCTTATCGTGTATGATCATGAATTGCACCTTATCAAAGAACATCCTGAAGAAGTGAAATTATCTTTAAGCCTAGCCGGCTGGACTCTATTGACACGCATGTTACAGGGAAAAGAGCCCGAAGTGGATTTTATGCATGTCGGCGTCGGTGTCTACCTACGGAGTGGAAGAGAGGATTCTTTTTTTCCGCGGTTAGAACAGTGTGGGGGTGATGCTATTGTGCTTTGGCCAGCATTATGGCAGGCGCTGAAAGCTATTATTACCGAAGTTCATGATCTACTGTACCCTGAGCTCAATTCGGTCGTTACCCGTACGCTGACCCCAGATTGTACCTTATTATTATATCCCCAACGCGTCCAGCTTATTGATGATGATAGCCGATGTTGGTGCACGTCTGAACCGGCCCTTGTGTCTTTATCCCCCGAAGGCTGGACTACCTTGACACGTGTGTTATTCGGTCATCTCGATGGAGATAGTATTCACCTGTGTGACGACGTGTACATTTTCCGCGGACCGTATTTTGCCCGACTTATCTGTCTGAAGCGAGGAGGATTTACGCTGGACCCCGATCTCTGGACGGGTTTACAACAAGTAGTTCCCGTGGTCGATAAAGTACTTTTTCCACAGGAGCCGCCTCTCACAGACTAGTCCCTGAAAGACTATAAATACAGGGGATGAGACAGAGTGTGTATCATTCTTCGTTCGACATTTAGAGCAAGCATGTCACTACCACTACGAGCCATCCTGCCTCTTACACCCAGTGTGAGGTTATACGTTTATGCAGATAAAGTCACCCTCGTGAAAGACGATGAAGCGATTTACTGGACGGCTGCTGAGATGCTATCGAATACGGTGACGCTACAGCGTGATGGGTGGAGTAAATTTCAACGGGTGTTGAACGGTGAATTGGACGGAGACCTGATCCACCTGGACAATGCCATGTACGTATATTCCGTACCGCCCCTCTTCATACGAAAAAGATGGCGTCTGGGCCGGTACCAAGAGCCTACACAAAGTATTCTCCTAAGTCCCTCTGTGTGGTCAGCCTTGGAGAAAATAGTGCCTATTGTGGACCAGTTATTTACACCGGACGACCGATCACCCGACCAATTAGCATGGGCTCGTGCTATAGAAGATGCGTTCGCTGAACCTGATGAAAAATTACAACATGATGATGATGGGGAAAGTACTATATCTATAGAATGCACAGAGGCTAGAGTGTCAGTATCACCCGATGAAGCGAGCACACACATGACGACCCAGGAGCGGCCCGATGAAGAAGAAAAAGTCCGTGATGAAGCAGCGGTCCCGAAAAAAGGAGAAGTCTACAGTGATTAACGAGGTGTTAACCGATTTGTATTACAATCCTACGAGTCCAGCCGCGTATAGCGCTGTGGGAGCGTTGGCTCGAGCGGCCCATTCTCAAGGCATTAGTCGAACTGAAGTTCGAGACTGGTTAAAAACCCAAGACACCTATAGTTTACATCGAGCCGCCCGACGCCATTTTCGCCGTAACCGAGTGATCGTCGGCGGGATAGACGCGCAATGGCAGGCGGATTTAGTGGACATGAGTCGATTTGCACCTGACAATGATGGACATCGATACATATTGACCTGTATCGATATTTTATCCAAGTATGCCTGGGTACTACCCATTCGCACCAAAACAGGAGAGAATCTCATAGGAGCGTTTCAGCAGATTTTCAAGACGGGACGCAAACCTCTTTATTTACAAACAGATGAAGGCACAGAATTTCTCAACCGACCCTTTCAAGCCTTTCTTAAGAAACAGAAGGTATTTTTCTTTCATACGTACAACGAGACGAAAGCTTCGGTAGTGGAACGTTTCAATCGTACCTTCAAAGGACGCATGTACAAGTATTTTACTGCCCAAAACACTCGACGGTACCTGGATGTACTACCTCAACTGGTCCAAGGCTATAATCGCGCCTATCATCGCAGTATCCAGCGAGCGCCCCGTGATGTGACAGAACGCAACGAACATCAAGTGCGTGCTACGCTGTACTCCTCCAGTCCCCCCTCACTGACGGCACCCCGGTACAAACGTGGGGATATGGTTCGAATCAGTAAAGTGAAAGGGCAATTTGAGAAAAGTTACTTGCCCAACTGGAGTGACGAACACTTTGTCATCGTTCGCCATAAACCTCGACAGCCACACGTCTATCAACTGGAAGATCTACAAGGAGAGAGACTGCAAGGCACGTTTTACGAGGTAGAATTACAACCTATAGTGAAAACACAGAAAGACTACTACACGGTGGAAAAGATTTTGAAAACGGAACATCGCCGTGGTATTCCCTATCATCTCGTCAAATGGCAAGGATGGCCTCGTTCGTTTAATTCCTGGGTGTCCGGCCGTGACATGAAACGTCTATAAATTCTAACGCCTATCACCACCCGCCTTCAGTGTAGGAATGTACCATGGATAGTACACGTCTACCCTTACTCTTACGAACTCGAAAAGCACAAGTGGGTACTGTAGTGTGTGTAATAGTGGTTCTGGGTACGTTATTTACAGGCGTGTTCTACGATTTGACCACCGTGATATCCTGTTTGAACACCCTGCGTTCTTCGTCATCTACCACTTCCACCACCACGACGACCACGACGCTGCCTACGCCAGCCAAGACGTCAAGGGTTCGCCACGTATCAACCCAGACACCTACCACATCGTCTATTCCAGCCACCACCACCACGTCACCCGTTACCCGCTACATCGACCTATCCACCACGACGACCACGACGTCCCGTACTCCTACTCCAACTTCACGTCATCCTATGCCGTCATCCCTAAGAAGCGACCATCCTTCCACTCCATCACCACCCTCTAGTACCACCACGCCGCTAAACATATTTGCAGTGGATCCCCGTGAATCACAACGTTTACCACGGCAACGGTACCCATTCGAGTACGATCCCCGGCGCCAGCCCCGACAACTGGGGTGGGCTTCTAAACGTCGAGCGCAAATCACCAAATAAAGAAAAAAACTATGGACCCGCGATGGCAGCATCCTTTCACGTGCCTCATCGCTGGACCGACAGGGTCGGGAAAAACGCACTTTGTTCAACGTCTGATCCAACATGGGTCAGCCCTGATTTCACCCCCTCTAGCGCGCATCCTGTGGTGTTATGGTGCTTGGCAACCCGCGTACGAGGCACTGGCCCGTGTCCCAGGACTCACCTTAGTGGAAGGCTTACCGCCTGAAGATACACCCCAAGACACTTTGGTGGTAGTGGACGATCTCATGACGGAAACGGATAGTCGAATCACCCGTCTCTTTACCAAAGGCAGCCATCATCGTCGGTTGAGCATCATCTACATCGTACAGAATCTCTTCAGTAAGAACAAAGAGCACAGAAACATTAGTTTGAATGCTCAGTATGTGGTGTTATTCAAAAACCCCAGAGACGCTTCACAAATTACCCACCTGGCCCAACAGATGTACCCTAAAAACACGGCCTTTGTACGAGAAGCCTTTGAAGATGCGACCCAACCCGCGCACGGGTATCTACTCATCGACTTGAAACAAGACACGCCCTCCACCCTGCGATTGCGTACCCTCATTTTTCCCGGCGAGATACAGACGGTGTACACACCCAAATGAGTCAAGAGAATAAAAGATAAAAGAAGAAGACAATGCACTCGAGCCCTCATTCCTCATCATGTCTGCACGTGTACGCAAGCACGCACCGGCTTTGCGCGTATTACGCAGTGCGCCCCCGGAGGTGGGCCGGGCCCTGGTGCGCGGCGCGGATCCCGACTTGGTACGGTGTTTGTGTGAAGTAGCTCATAATGTGTTAAAAGGCAATGTTCCACTCAGTCCTCTGCAGAAAGGGAAATTGCAACGGCACAAGGCGGGTCTCCGAACGTTGGTCAAGAAAACGGGCAGTGTCAAGAAAAAGAAACAGGTGTTACAGCGAGGTGGATTTCTCGGCGCACTCCTCGCTCCCTTAGCCGCTACTGTACTGGGCCCGTTACTAGGCTCCATCTTGGGAGGACGCTAACATGGAACATACGAAAAAAATGATGCTGGTCGAACCTCGACTGTTACAGAGTTTGCAATCCCCCTATCCCGTACCGGCCACAGTGCAACAACTCCAGTCTCTGGATGAAGAGATGAATAGTATACTGCAACGTCGACTGCCTGATCACGAGAAAATTCAACTCTACCATCATACGCTGAACCAGTACCAGACGTTTATGGATCAATATAGAGGGGGCGGAAGTAGTACTAGTACACCACTACCTACCACCACCACCACCACGCCCACCACATCTCCATCACTGCTACCCTCACCTGAGCTGGAAGAGGAAGTGTTGACCAGTGTGCCTAAAGCCTTCAAGACCAAGGCCCGTTTATTGTTGGACCGGGTGAAACAGCATGCCGATATGAGTTGGAACAATGAAGGAAAATTGCTGATTCGCAACAAAGTGGTACCGGGGTCTCATATGACCGATTTGATCAACGATATGGTCCGTTCTCGCAAACACTCTAATCCTCCGGGCTGGGAAGTCTTTGCTCAGGGATTAAAAGACAGTCACATTCCTCAAGAATTGGTAGGAAATCCTATCCGTTGGGCCTTTATGCAGCAATCGAACACCCGACACCAACCACCACCACCACATCCCTCTGCCTCTTGGGACTCCATGCCACCGCCGTCCAAAATACCACAACCACGACAGGGACGATCTAAGTCACCGCGACGATCACAACGCCGAGGTAAGAAGGCGCCCAAGGCCTGGGGAGGCCCTTACTGGGAACCCTACTAATCTATAAAAACCCGGTGCAGAAGCCAAAACAACTCAGTCGTCATGTTTTACCTGACGTTGCCCAGTAATAGTTCACTCGACGTGTTTCCTGACAACACCTTGACCAAGTATGTCACTCAATTACCTCAACCGTTACATTTACCGGGACGATGGGAATGTGGACTGGTGGATATTCAATACCCTTACTCATGGTACAACGTACAAGACCGAGAAGTATGGTACGAAGTGACCCACCAAGATAAAATCTACAGAATGACTCTCCCCCAAGGCCAATACGATACGCCGCAGAAGTTCATACAGGGTCTGACGAGCTTGATGGAGTACAAGGCCCTACAGGAGAGCACGGGTAGTGCAACACGCCTGATGGTCTTGCGCTTCAAGAGAAACGTGGTCTTCGATGTCAACGCACACAACGAAAAGAGCTCTATCATACTGACCGATAACGTGAATTTGAAACTCAGTCCTACACTACAGCAAATGTTAAGGCTACCTCTCAGCGTCTACAAGGGGTCCACCATTGTCAACGGGACCCATTTGATGGATATGAAAGTAGGTATGTACGCACTGTACGTCTACTCGGACGCCGTGGACAGCCATATTGTGGGTGATGTGAACACACCTCTGTTACGGGTGGTGCCCATTAGCAAGACGTATGGCGATCAAGCCACCGAGAGTTTCAACCATATAATGTACCTGCCCGTACGACATACCGATATCAACACGATCACGGTGGATATAAGAGATGACACGGGACGTCCGATCCCATTCGAACGAGGAAAAGTGGTGCTGACACTTGCTTTCCGACAAACCCGCTCTCCTCACTTCGTATAATGTACGTGCCTTACCAGTGCCATACGCCCAGCTATGCCGACTACTACAAGAAACAAACGGGAGGAAGCTTGCCCATGTTTAGCGGGGCACGCATGCAACGAGGTCACGGATTGGGGAACATACTGGGCAGCATTGTGAAAACGTGTTTACCCATGGTGACACGGGGTGTCAAAGCGGTAGGGAAACAAGCGGTACGCAGTGGATTGCGCGTGGCCGGTGATGTGATGGAAGGGACAGCACCCCGACAAGCCTTCAAACGACGGGCTAAAGAAGCCGGGAGTGTGTTGATCGCCAAAGCCCTTAAAAGACAAAGACCGACACTCCCCAGATTCATTCAACGTCCAACACACCGACGACGCACACCCCAGAGGAGGAGAAGGACTAAGCCCCAGAAGAAGAAAAAGAAGAGAAGTAGTAGTAGGAGAGACATCTTCGCATAATGGCATTCATTCACTCCGAGTCATGTCCGTCTACCAACAGTGAATTGGATTTGTGGACTATTCCACCCACCCAAACCAGTGTAGCCGAAGGACGTTGGGTAGAACATCGACCCCTGGCTAGCCTGACGGGGATGGGCCCCGTGGAATTTACCATTGAAAACAAAGATACGGCCTACCTGGATTTAGCCCACACCTACTTGTACGTCAAAGCCAAAATAACGAACAAGGACGGGACGCCCATAGCGCAAGATGCGCAAGTAGGCCCGGTGAATCTTTGGCTGCACTCCTTGTTCCAACAGGTAGATATAAGTCTGAACGATAGACTCATCAGTACGTCCACCAATACGTACCCGTACAGAGCCTACATGGAGACGCTGTTGTCGTACGGCACTGATGCCAAACAATCACACTTACAAGCTGAGCTGTACTTCAGGGATACACCCGGAAACCAGAACAACCTACTCGGTGCCAATATTGGGTTCGCCACACGCAAAAGAATGGCAGCCGAAAGCAAGTCCATCGATATGATGGGACGACTGCACGCCGATCTGTTCCTGCAAGACCGCTACATGATGAACGGTGTATCCATCAAGATCAAGTTGATCCGTTCCTTACCTATGTTCGCCTTAATGGCCAGTGGGCCGGGGGCTTTCGATTACACCATTGTCATTGAAGATGCAGCCCTGTTTGTCCGTACGGTAGATTTGCAACAGGGTGTGTTGCTGAGTCACATGCAAGCCTTAGCGAAAAAACCAGCCCTGTACCCCATCCGACGCGTACAGACCAAGGTGTTCTCTGTGCCAACAGGTACGATGATGGCCAACAGAGAAAATTTATTTCTAGGGGATCTGCCTAAACGTCTTACCCTGGCGTGTGTGTCCAACACCGCATTCAATGGAAATTGGGCTGAGAATCCGTTCAAATTTGAACATTTCAACATCAACTTTGTGGCACTGCACGTGGCCGGTCATCAAATTCCAGCCCGGCCATTACAACCGGACTTTACTAACGCAAACTATGTACGGACCTACCTGAACCTGTTTACAGCCACAGGACAAAACAACCAGGACGAAGGCAATACCATCAGTCGACAATACTTTAGCCGTGGGTACACATTGTTCGCCTTTGACCTCACCCCCACCTTGGAACACGATCATCAACTGGCTTTGCTGAAGAAAGGAAACCTACGGTTGGAACTGCGTTTCTCCACCCCTCTAACCTACACCATTAACGTGATTTGCTACGCCGAGTTTGATAACGTCATCAGCGTGGATGAGCAAAGAAACGTGCTGTGTGACTACGCCAGCTAAGAGTCATGGATACAGAGCAGCTGATGGACATACTCCAGCGAGATCCCAAGATCCCCTTTCGAGGTGTGTTTCCACGCAATGTGTTTCCCACCCACTCTACCACCCCAGCAGCCTACATCCTGAATACAGACCCGAGGAGTCGACCCGGTGAACATTGGATAGCTGTGTACGTGGACACCCTAGGCCAAGGCGAATACTTTGATTCCTACGGACTTGCACCCCTACATGCCGATTTGGTGAAATTCATGGACGTCTCTACTACAGAGTGGCGTTGGAATACGCAAAGATTACAAGGCCCCTTGAGTAGTGTGTGCGGACAGTACTGTGTGTTTTATCTCACTCACCGGAGTAGAGGACATTCTATGCCTACCATTGTACATATGTTTGATGATTATTGTCAAGCCGAAGACCGTGATGTCCTCGTCTATGACTGGACGGCCTCTCGTTTTAATGTGCATGCTCCATTTCTCTGGTTAACTTAAAAATTGTACTGCGCGCGCGCAGACCCCTTGTTTATTGTTATGACGTTGTTGTTCTGACGTTCTGTTGAATAAATTGATGAAAAAACACAAAAAAATGATTTGACTTTCTCTTTTTTATTTAAGTCAACAAGAATGGATTACTGAATAGGTACAAATAGAATACAGGGTACAAATAGTAGGGGTATGTACACATAGAATAGTAGTGGTATGGTTAAGGTACAAAAAATGTCAGGAGTAGGATTCGAACCTACGACAGCATTTCGCCGACCAGCACTTACTACCGGCGCCTTAGACCACTCGGCCATCCTGACTTTTACAGTTTTATAACTCGTGTATCAACAGTTATAGGTCGACATTGTTTTTTACAAGTCCAAGTAAGTGGTGCTCACACCGTCGGCCAATACTTTTCGTTTGGGATAAAAGAAAGTAAAGGCGTCTCGTTGCTGGATATAGGTGCGCATCTGGTGGTCGACCACCCGGAATCCTCGGTTAGTGCCACTGGCACTGGCTTGGCTTTGCAACACGCCCAGGTAGAGAGCTTTGTCGATGGCAGGGTCACGTCGGTTGACGCCTTTACAACTAAACTTGTTGTTTCCATCACTTCCGTAACAGTAGTAGGTCTTAGAGGAGAGCGCAATCATAGCATCCCCGCTCCACTCTAACTTGAAGAGGCCCGGTGTACGCTTGTCGTACTGGTAGTGTTCACGTCGAGGCAGCCATTGATCCCGTTCGGCTTCATACTGATCCCTTAGCTCGGGTTTCACCAGGGACTCCCAATCGGCGTTGGAGACGGCCATGTAGGCGGAATCTGTGTCCATCTCCATCAACTGCCAGTCTGAGGGATTAAAATACACACCCATGAAGTCATAGAGAAACTGCAGCATCCTCAACTTGGCTACCTGATAGACCATACATCCAATCTGCAGGGGTAAGTTGTACCGGATAGTCTTCTTGGCTGAAGTGACTTCATAGGTGTCGTCATCGATGACCTCCACGGATCGAAACAGAGGAGAATTCACTTTTTTGCGGGCTTGGGCAGTAGTACAAATGTTCACGTTGACGTGCTTATCCTGGTTCGTTACTGTTTTTCCGTAATAACCATTGCCAGTGAGCTTCCAAGATTCAGCGATGATGGCCTGACTCGGGTATTCATCACCTTGACGACGGGCCGACGTCACGAGGTCGGCATTCTCCGCAAAACAAGCCTCAGGTACGTACTGTATTACCTGATATATTTGAGTAATTTCCAAACCGTGGTTCATGTACCACTGCAGTAAGGGCGTGCCCAGCAAGATTTTCTCGGCCCACATACTCCCAATCAACATGCGGCGAGGTTGAGGCAAACACTCGTGTTGCTCCGCATAGGTCCTCATGGTGTCCCCAATGTCAGCCCGACCCACCAGCGTGTTCTTAAAGATAGGCGGGCACTGGGCGAAGAGGGGCTTGAGAGTGTCGGGAACATGCAAATCACATTCTACAAAGCCGTAGAGCTGCCCCGAACGAATGGCGTCCAACATCTGTGGCAGACTTAGCAGTCGCCGACGACTCAAGGGGTACTCACGCTCTTTTAAGAAACGTCGTAAATGGGGCAGGGCCTGGCACATCGTGTGAAATTCACACTCCCACATTTCAATCAGATGGAATCCTCTCTCTTTCACGTAATCCCCATTCGCCACCACTTCTTCGCGTAATTCTTCCGGTGTTTTTCCACGTCGCTCGTTGAAGCGGCCAGCGCTGAAATGGCATTCGTGGCCGTGCCAGTAACACCCGTAAAACTGGAAAACGGTCGGTGTTCCTTGTACAAGGGCAAACCCATCGACGGGGAGTCGGAGATCTCTTATACGCTTCTCTGTGGCGTTGGTCTGGTGTCGAATATAAATTCCCCGTCGATAGGCTTCCCAGTCCAACCACTGGTCGGCGAGATGTTTGTACGGCGTACGTTGCGGTGTAAAATGCCGACCGTCTGCCAACCAACGTGTATAATGCCCACTGGGCATGGGTTGAGCGAGCGACCACAAGTACAAGGCATTGGCGTCAAAGCCAATGATTTTGGCACAGGGTTTCCCACTGGGCAGAGTAGTCACAGCCTTCTCATGGTAGCGGTGAAAAATAAGGCTAGGTCCACCCACGATGTTCTGCTTCAAACAATCATGCATGTCTGCATCTTTTCGTTGTATGAGTGAAAAGTACGTAGAGCAATCTTGAAAAAGATGGCGAAGCGCGAGACCGGGTAAACTCAAGCACTCTTTGAATATATCCACGTGCATTTGGCGACGAAAGAGTTGCACCATTTTCGCGGCCGCCTCCAGGAAGGGAACCACATCTAGGTTGTTATACCACACCAGGAAATCACGCAACGTCTCCATATGTTCATCGTTCCACACTTGTTGGAGTTCGATGTAGGTGGCCTCTGGCAGAGCTTCCCCTTTCAGGTCATTGTAAAACGCTTCCCGGGGTGGCAACTGGGTGTCTTCTAAGCGGTCCAGGCTCGTCATATAGGTGTAAGGAAAGTAACCTTTGGTTTGTGCACAGTTATAGGCCTTGACCCACTGATCATAGCTACAATTAGGAGCTAAATAGTTCCGTACATCCAGGAAATGCAGTGATGTGGTAGTGAGGGCCATATGATTGTTGATCTTCTTGATGACGGACTTGAGGGTATTCGCCTGGGCCAAGTAAGGGTAGAGAAATTCCTTCACCATGTTCAAATCATAACATCCCGAGTTGAAGCCGAGCACCGGTAACTGGCCTAGGTATTGTAGGAACCGTAACTTCAATTTCTCCGCATAGGGTTTAGGAAGAGGTACATCCTGCGACTGCAGGGGCTGCGACTGCAGGGACTCGGACTCCGACTCGGACTCGGACTCTTCATCGTCGCTGAACGCTACACCGGGTACAGGGATACGGTCGTCCAGTTGGTCCAGTACGTCCTGAAACTTGGCCACCAACAATTCCGTACTAGCCGCACTGACTTGCTCTAAATACTCCATCATGCGGGTAATCAACTCATGGGAGTGCCCCGTGGACACGAAACACACCGGAGCAGCGTCATAGCCAGGTACATTGCTGGAAATACTGACACTCAGAGGAATATGGCGCTGCGTCCACTGCGTTTTTGCTGAAAACATGTCCATGGGCTCCAACAGGGCCTCGAAATCATAACACGCCCGGTAGGGAAAATAACGGTCCTCTTCCGGTATCATCACACCCTCATCGGCCAGTTCCTGGAAAATAGTAGGCGTATTATGATACACACCACCCGGATATACTCGCTTGACACTGTTGTCACAGATTTTCTCGTGGCGATGTAAGTCGGTGGAGCGATGAAACACCCGATGGCATTGACCACAACTGAAAGACTGAGCGTACTGGCTCATATCGTGGATGAGCGAAAAATGACTCACCCCACCGTTGTCGAAGACATTGACTTTCATCGTAGCAGCATACCGTTCTGTTGATCGCCGAACCAATTCAGCCACAAATGTATCGTCCTCGCATCGTAATCGATAGACAAAGATATTAATGTCGAACAGTGTTTCCACGTCATCCAAATTCTTAAAAGGTACTCCACAGAAGTGCCGCTTATCCATGTCTTGCGCCTGTAAATACTGTTCCCAATAGCCATCGGCCACTGTGTCACAACTCCGGGGGTCACACTCGTCCACATGCACGGCCAAACACCGAAACAGACATTTCCGGTCTTTGTAGGGCCCCTTTGTCCCTCCTGTTAATGCATACAGGCCGTGTCGATGAAGCAACCACGGAGGAAGTAGTACAGAAGCACCGATAGGATGATCTCTCATTTTCGTGACGAAAAATGTGACGTTAGTCACCATTTCCACCAACCATTGGGTATTGGGGCGTTGCAACCGGGCCCATTCCAATGGATCCAACGTAGACAATTGGTCGATGAGTGGCTCCAGAGAAATGGCATCCGTGATCGTGAATGGCTGGTCAAACACATACGAATTATTACTGGGATAGAAATACCGCAGTTGGTCCGTCTTTTTGTGCCGTAAGATATACCCAAATGTCACATTCAATTTAAAGGCAGTGACCTGATCTTTGAAAATGTTCTCGGCGTAAGTAGGAAGATACGTGAGGTCCTCCAACCGAAAATTATACAAGTCCAATAGACGTCGGTCACGGTGGAAACAATGGCGTATGGTAGCCCAGTGACGTTGATAAATGTCCCTGACACGCTCATCTTCAGGCAAGACTTCAACCGGAGGTACTGCTGGGTCCAAGGGAAAATCTTCTCCACGTCTCATGCTTTTCGTCTCATACAAGCGGATAGGCAGGCAGGCAGGCAGGCAGACAGGTCAGGTAAGTCAGATTGAATACACCCCTACCCTAAAAATGGACTCCTTTTGGCAGGTAGGCAGGCAGACAGGTCAGGTAAGTCAGATTGAATACACCCTACCCTAAAAATGGACTCCTTTTATACGTTTTTCTACTATCCGCCATCTTGTACCCAGCACCCACCACCCACACACGCCGCAGTACCCAACACCCACCACCCACATTTGTACCCAGCACCCACCACCCACATTTGTTGCACCCACCACCCACATTTGTACCCAGCACCCACCACCCACATTTGTACCCACCACCCACCACCCAACACCCACCACCCACATTTGTACCCAGCACCCACCACCCACACACACACACGCCGCAGTACCCAGCACCCACCACCCACAGTACCCAGCACCCACCACCCACATTTGTACCCAGCACCCACCACCCACAACGCACCCACCACCCACATTTGTACCCAGCACCCACCACCCACACACACCCCGCCATGTTGTACCCAACACCCACCACCCACATGTACCCAGCACCCACCACCCACATTTGTACCCAGCACCCACCACCCACAACGTACCCACCACCCACATTTGTACCCAGCACCCACCACCCACACGCCGCCATCTTGTACCCAGCACCCACCACCCACACACGCATGCGCACACAACCAATTGTGACGTCAACCAAGGTTCTGCGCATGCGCACTGACGCGCTAATGCGTGAATTTACGCCTTGTATACTACTTGGATTTAACATTCTCTCTCGTTCTATATCCGTACACAATGTAATAACCATATGTCTTATACGCACTAATTAAACAAATGTGGAATTTGCATCTGACAAAATATCGAATTAAACAGTTTTCAGTCATTCGAGCGATACAATGATTTCGATTACCTCGAACATATATCATTCTGACGCCATGCGACGATAATTGATTTTCTTGACCAATTCATCAAATACAAATGGGAAGGCCATGTCTACATTAGGTCTCCAGATCGCAGTGGTCCGGCAACTCCCATTGTGTCGAATGATGTTCGATAATGAATAATAAGCATTGTATTATTAGTAACTTAAATAATATTTCCAAAGTATGCGCTCCTTCATGCAAACGAAAAAAGCTTACACGGTTTCTATCCTGGAGTAGGGGTGATTATCAAGTGATCACAAATAAATTTAAGTGGTTTAGATATATATTCATACGTCATTTGTTTATCCATACATGCACTTTGCCCATTATTTTTTGTTCATTATTTCGTTTAGGACCCCATAATTGCACGATCGGATTTTATAGTGCTGGTACTATAACCCTCAACCATGCATTACGGAAATATATAGCGAATACTTTAAAATTGTTATTAGTATTTACGGATTTTCCTGAATTAAATGAATTTTGTGTTCTCTTCCAATTTTATGCTGATATCTACGTAAAAATAAAGTCCAGAAAGCCAAAACATCAGATTCCCTCCGGATAGAAACTGCTGTACATTAGCTCCATCGATCATTGAAAGATATAACCTGAATGCGATTGCAAACGTCACTGTTTAAACGCCAGTCTTTGCCTAGTATTTTCATGGTTCATTTGTCGCGTGAACAATCATAACTAAACGTGAAATGTTCACTTTGAGAAAGACTCGGTATTTTACCTGATGAAAGGGAGAAACTCTACTCAAGTACCCCAAGGCGAGATTGTCAGTTCATCGGGGTTGTTGGTTTCATTTTTTTGTTCTGTCAAAGAGAATTGTGAAAGAATCTACCCCTGGACAGGGATGAGAGTATCCTTTTATTCGGACAAGATCAGATTTTGATTTTTAGATTTTTGAGAACAATAGGTTAGTTAAATAAATTGTAATGTGTGAACCAGTTCTTTGGTGTGTTGTGTATCACTTCTAGTTTGTTGTAGTATTGGTGACTTACTTTGCTGCTGCACTTACGAGCTTTATTTGATCGTAATTTATAGCTGAAATATTGCTGAAGCTAATTCGCTCTCTCGAAATGCTTCCCAGTGCAATGCGGATGTTGAATTTCACGTCATTTCGCTGAACTTCTGGGATTACAAAGACCATTAAACAGACAGTATAACCTTGCATTATCGCATGTATTCAAAATTGTTGCAATCGAGTTTGCATCTTCCTTTATGTCATTAAATTGGCGCCGCACGACCACATCGATCAAATTTCAATCGCCTTAATGCTGATCCGAAAATAATAAAACATCTAGGAGGAGACAAAGCCATCCTGGTAATATTCACACGGAGTCAAAACATCATTCCAATTAATAGGAGGCTACATTTGTAATTCCTCGGAATGACTGGAATGAGAGGTTTTCGAAATGAAGAAAGGTGAAATTATTTACTTTCTTGAATATGTAAGTGGCGCTAAATATTTGATTTTTGCTTCCTGTTGAATGCATACACATATTCTGGATCATACCAACGTGATTTACCAAACCATGTTGCTACCAGACACCGTAAACTAACTACTTCAATCATGATATGTAACGTCATGTATTAGTTTCTCAATAGTAAATTGGGGTTGATATAATTCTTTACGCTTGTACAGTTTTAGGCATTCGCTTCATCAGCTAGCTTTACATGAGGAAGGGAACTGGGTTCCAGTTCTTTGAATCAATCGATTTAATTAAATACTGTACTGCGCTTTGCTTTGTTTCCAATGCAACTGCACGTAACCAGTCCAGACTAAGATATATTGCTCTTTCACGGTATTATAGACTTTAACGTCGGTGTATTTTAGGCCTACGATTGATCAAAACTAGAAAATAAACTAGGATGTGAATTTTATTGTGTATTAACCTTTATTGGTATTCGAAGGAAACACCATCCGCTGCGTAGCTTAGCTACTAAAGATGTACGCTTTTTAGATTATTGCTTATCGGTGCCTAATATAATGTTTCGTATTCCCTGCAGCGAAGTATAAAATCAAAGTAAACAACTGTTTTGAAATTTCGTCTGATTTACGTATCTCTTTATTTGTAGCTGGGAGGAGGTGCAACATGAAATTTTAACATATTCTATACTGGTTGAAGAATCTTTAGAACGAGGGTTCTGTATTGAAAGGCATACAAAAAATATATGAGCCATGGTTGTGTAAAAAATATAGGACATGACGAGTAAGGACACCGACCATTAAGTTAACATTTTGCACTTCAAACCGATTCTGGCACTCAAAACCGTAGTCACAATAGTATCGAGAATAGAAAAGCCGGAAGCTGCACCAAATTAATTCTGCCTCTGAAGGTAATACCGGGTGATAATTGATAGCATGTTTTAAAGCTTTCAATATTATTCCAGTATCATATGGTGCCAGTTTGCCGGAACATGAGTGTAAATTTGAACATATTGTCATAACCAAATCTTCTTAGTGCTAATTCGGAAATGATCATATTCCCATTGATCAATTTTCAATAGACTGAATAGTTTCGAAACGAATGCACACATCAGGCTCATATCTTCGGGTTTTCCGGTTTTTCTGGTATTTCTACGTGTCGTAATTACCACATATACGAACATGGTTAATTTAGGACCCAAAAATGAACTTTTTCTGATCAATAATATTTTTCGAAATCTGTTGAAAAAAAGCAGAATAGGGTTTCTCACTGAGTCAAACTTAACTCATCCAGCCTTCATCAGTGATATATCATCAGACGTTATAATCGTCATAAGTCGCAATTAAACGCAACGTATTCAAGGTGATGGAAAAAGATCCCGGAGCAATGTCAAAAAGGCATAGGATCCCGGAGGCAAATATACTGACTGCATATTTCTATAAAATTCAGAAGAACCAAAACTGATCCCTGCGATGATTTGTATCAAAAAACGCTTTGATTATTGATGTGCATGTGGACATCTTGAATTGCATGACCACAAGACCCCTAGCAAGACCTTTCGTGCATAGTTTTCACACAGCCAGAAAAACGGTGTTGGCCCAACATCATTTTTTAGTGTTGAGGCCAGTTCAACACCAATAAGTGGTGTTGAGAAACGGTGTTGACATAATTCAACACCAAAATGTGGTGTTGAGGCCAGTTCAACACCAAAAAACGGTGTTGAGAAAATGGTGTTGACCCAATCCAACACTGAAAAATGGTGTCGAGACCAGTTCAACACCAAAAAACGGTGTTGAAAGAATGGTGTTGAAAATCTAACACTGAAAAATGGTGTTGAGACCAGTTCAACACCAAAAAAACAGTGTTAAGAAAAGGGGGTGTTTCGACACCAGTTCAACGCCAAAAGCGGTGTTGAGAGAATGGTGTTAAAATTCCAACATTGGAAAAAACAAGGGTTCTGTGAAACCCGGCAGGCTCGCCGTTTTGGTTTACGCCAATAAGAATGTTGCCAACTACAAATTGATATTTGAATTTACTTCATTTTCAAAATTTAAGAAAAATGCAATTTGAACTCATCTTGCCTATTTGTGGCGCTTACTTCCGCCAGCATGGTCGACATCTCGCAATCAGATCGCCTAGGGCGAACGCTCGCGCTTTGCGCTCGCATAGACTCAAGACATTTAATCAGTCCAACTTGGCAGCTCTGAATGAGAGATATAGATGCTTGGAGATATGGCTATTGAAATGTAGACCAGCGAATTGGATTTACAGATATACAGAGGAAAACGCTGCCCATCATGGGAATTTCATTATCTTTCGTCGGATTTTAGCCCAACAAGACATAATGATATGAGCATTTGGCTCGTTCTATATTCTGATAAATGGAGACATATCAGCTACTTAACCATGCAGGCGCTCGAAACTAGAAGCCCAGAAATGCAGCGAAAATGGCGAAATTGTATTGAAAGAAATACAGATGTCGATCAAGTTTATCAATGGAGATGATTAAAATGATAGAAAAGAGTAATAAACAGCTATAAATACAACAGTGGCTTAACTCAGCTGCCAAATTTCTGGGGTGACGCCGTTATTGTCGGCATATAGCACATACCAGTACGTGAGTTCTATTGATATCTCCACATGTTAATCTGTATAATTAACAGCCTTATAAAAGCAGAAATTTTTTTTTAAAACAAATTATCCGTAAAGGGCTATATGCTGACAATAACGCTAAAACAAGTATATATCTGCTTTATTACTATTTCCTGATCAATAAGTCAATCATTAAGTCAATCATTCAATCTGTATAATTAACAGCCTTATGAAAACAGAAGGGGGGAAAAGTAAAACAGATTATCCGTGCTATATGCTGACAATAACGGTGTTTACCGCTGTGTTAACCCCAGGATTTTGACGGCTGGGTAAGCGCCCTGTAGCTCGCTGTCGTAGGTTTATTTAAAGCTGAATTGGTTTGAAAAATTACTTTATACCAAGCCAGTAGACCAAGAAGTTGGAATTTTCCAGTCATAATTGCCGTATACGTATAGAGTAAACTTACTTGTACGTATTTTGCCGGTTTATTGCGACGCACGGTGCGCTTTACTGCCAGCTTTTCAACTTTTCATTGGAAAAGAAACACAAATTTGCAAATGACGGACGGATTTTGCGATTCTCTGTCTAGTGCTTCCGCCGAGGTCCGCGCGCCCCGCACCTAGCCTTATATAAGACAATGCCGGGCTGGCTGGCCCAGAGTATTCCAAAACCAGCATATCTGACAGTTATAACGTCGGACAAAGGAAAGAAACAAATCTCATGGCCTATAAAGCGTATGTTGATTTCCCACACCTAAGCACTGCGTTGATCAGTTCCTTCACCTACATTATGTTATGTCTGTATATTTTGTATTTTATGTGAGTATGTATGTATGTATGTGTGTACATGTATGTATGTATCTATGTGTTTTGGCCCTTCTGGGGCACAATTCATGCAATAAACTATCTATCTATCTATCTACCTATAAAGTGAATACTAAACGAAAAAACCTATCCGGCGTTGAATGGTTCTGTTCACCTATAAAGTGAATACTGAGCGAAATGGTGCATGCCCACCTACCATAAATTTGTGCATGCTCTATTAATATGCAGATGTTAACTAAGTGTTAACTAACACCAGCTCAACAACAGTGTTAACTAACACCAATAAATGGTGTTGAAGCTGGCTCAACCCCATTTTTTAGTGTTGACTGACAAGTGCTGATGCTGGCGCAACACCAATTAACAGTGTTAACTAACACCAATAAATGGTGTTGAAACCGGCTCAACATCATTTTTTAGTGTTGACCGACGAGTGCGGATGCTGACTCAACACCGAATAGCGGTGTTAACTACCAAATAACGGTGTTAACTAACACCAATAAATGGTGTTGGGGCAATATTGTGTAGGCCTAAACTCAACACTGTTTTTTGGTGTTGAAGTCAACACCAATTTTTAGTGTTAATTAACACCATTTTTCTGACTGTGCAGTATCCGACAGATTTAATTTAATTTTAAACGACCCTGAATTTGGCGAGACTTCGCAATATGGGGGTCCAATCCGAACTCTACACAAACATTTTTCCGCGTCAATAATTATGAAACCTTAGTTTGGCTCGATTACTAGTACCCGATCAGCTCTGTGTATTTAACCTTCTATATCATTAAATGCACCAGAAGCACATTAGGCAAACCACAACTTCGAACATATTGTTGATATTATTCTTTATATCTTTGGACATGGTATACGCTGTCTTACAGCTGGGTTCTATTGCGTCTCAACTTGTAATTTAGGAGGGATTAATGTTCATTAGGAGATTACAGAGATATGTAAGAGGTGGGAAAATTTACGACAATTGGCGACTAAAAAGCAACCATATGACTCCACAGAAAAGTCTCTCTCGACATTTCACATTCAGATTAGAATACGGATGATGAAGCCTTGGCATCTCAGCCGCACAATTATGGCTACTGTTCATGTGAAAATTATGAAGTAACCACACGGATCCAAGCACCGGCTTGAGCGGAATTAGATACGCTAGCTCTGGAGCTCTGATGACGGATCAGGTCAAATAATTAACTCATTTGATGTTAATGGATGAGCATCGACGGCATCTGATGGCGTAAACGCCTCAACATGGAGTTAACATGGTAAGAATACATGCAAGAATACCCAGAAAAATAAACCTGCAATACTCCCCGTCCCGTCGTGTGGAAAATTCCCGACCAAGACAACAAACCTACACATGTCTGTCAAATGACATGTTAAAAATCCCATCGTTAACTCCTTGGTTGCAATGGTAATCTAGTGTAGGAATTCAGAATAACCGTTTGCTAAATTTTACCTCCTAAATCTTGAATGGTATTCCCTCCACCTATTGATGGCGATTATCAATATTCAGTGAGATAATTCGGACCGAATCACAAACGTTCTGATATTATTATATTCATTCCGGATTTATATATATGAACAAGAAGCCTCCTATGTTTACGATCTATATTAAGGATGTCCGCTGGTGGTTTTTGGCTTTGGCAGCCATTTTGGCTGTTTTTCTTATTGGGTTATCTCCCTTTCCTAGGTTAGGAGATAGGGATTTCCTTTAAATTACAACACATATAATGGAAGTGGGAAGAGGTGCCGATATACTGACAGAGCCACATGATTTCACAGTATAGTCTTCTGGTTAACCTATTCTAATTAGAAGCGTCTAGTCCGTCATTCATAATCCAGCCGTCGTCCATTAGAGAATATCCGCGTCCATAATCCAAAGACCTATTCCATTTTCCACATAACAGTATTAGTACCAAATTCAAAAAGGCAATCATAGTATACATAAACATAGGCTTGTTTCCTGCAAGAGAGAAGCGGTCAACAGTTTTCAATGATGCCGGCAAGACATCATGATGTTCCAAAAATATCAAATCCGTATCGCTGATCAGTATTCTTAATCCATAATATTCGTTATAGAGTCGTCATCTGAAAAAATGATGTATCTCAGTCACGCTTTGATTGTGACTGTTCATATGAGTACCATGAGGATCTTGAAGTACATGGGTTCATACGGCCCCTAGCCCCGGGTTAAGCGGAATTAGACACAAGTTACGAAACGTAGCGCCATAGATCTTGCACGCTACGTTCGTATTTTGCTATCAGCATGCGATATGTATCGCCAAATTTGAGAAACTTTGAGTGGAGGCGCTTGGTGGAATAGCCCTGTTTTATAAGTTTCTGCAACAATGTTTTGTGACGTTGATTAAAATCATCACATTTAACACAGGATCTAGCAAATGCTACTAAGCGAGATATGTATACGCCATATGCAGGTCCCACTGGAATATTACTGTTGAGAAAGGGATAGTTTACGATGTCGAAATTGTAATCATCTCTTTTGTCATAAAGTCGACGAGAGAGAATGCCCGCTTCATTTTTATAGAGATAGAGATCTAAATAAGATGTGCCTGTAGGGCTATTCCTTCAAATCCAGTGAAGGTGGATATATATCCTTCACTGCGTTATTTATATAGCGATTATCCACAGCGAGAAGATCGTCTATATAGCGTTTGGTGAATGAGAAGGAACGGGCTTTGAATGGATCGGTTTTTGAAAGCGCCTGCATATAGTCATATTCATAAGAGAACAGATACAGGTCAGCCAACAGGGGTGCACAATTAGTACCCATTGGAATACCTATATGCTGCTGATATATTGTGTTCCCAAATTTCACATAGATATTTTTAATGAGAAATTCAAGCAACTCTATAAACAAAGAAACATCCCATGAATGATATCTCTTGTATGTAGTCGAGCTAAAGAATGCTTTATGGCTTCCGACATTAATATATCTACGATCAGTTTTCTTGAACACAGATACTATTAATGAAAATAGCCGAGAATTTTGCACAGCAACATCCATCCAATTTGATAAATTTTGATAGACATTGTGATTATCTGCAAACAGTAACAATATAAGAAAAAGTTAAATACTATTGATGAAATTTCATGAATATGCTTCAAAACTGGGGCTATTCCCTATGTTTTCTGGGTTATCAAATTGAGCATGGGCCAGTCCACTTAACGTTGCCTACAGTTAAAATTTCTCATATTACACAATTATGAATGCAACAACACACGTTATTCAAAAAATTAATTACTTTGATTTACCACCAGCGGACATCTTTAAATTGAAATTATGTACATATTACTAAAGTTTCAGACACTGACAGGTTATGAGGATTGATTTTTATGGTTTGTCTGCAACAGCAAACGTCGGATCCGATATGCAATAGTCATCCGCCGTCCATAACAGAATTTGCCGGTCAATACAAAAACCTGTTTCGTACGACAGCTAACTCCAATTCCAAATGTGTGTGAAATAAAAATAACAACAACACAAGATCGTTTCACACAAGAGAGAAGTGGTCAACAGTTCTCATTGTTGTCAGCAAGACATGGTGATGTTCGTTTAATCACTGGGCAATACAATGACGGTAACCTGATGTGTCATATAGTTCGCTTCATATAGGTTAAATTTACTCTTGGATCTGGTAGAACGACTACAATTCGGATCTTCGTGCTAGTGTTGTCATGCGAATGTGGTAGAAGACGGGCGACGCTTGTGGTGGTCCTAAGAACCTCATGATCTCAATCATGAAACACTAACCGGGGATGCAACTTGAAACTGACTCCCCAAAATCGACTATGGTGAACGAAGTTGTCCATATATGCTATTGAACACCGTTGTAATTTTCTGAAATCAACCTTCTATTATTTATTCATGAAAAGTAATGTTAATCTACAGGTTTATGTTTATTGTTGTACGAGTAAGTACATGTAGTATAGTCCATATATTCTTGTATTTCACCTGTAAATGAGCAAACACGATTTGTTACTCACCATCCGATATGAGAAAATGACCATCGGTCTTAGAGGGGCATGTCTTCCAGATAATTGACCAACTTTATCATTTGTCGGTGTTACGTACATTCAGTGAACAAAAAATTGCCATTAGCTGAAAAAATATATATATAGCGCGAGAATTTCACCTCAAGTATCCTTGAACTAAGCGAAAATAGAGCAAGCTGTCCGGTATCTGGATATATATTCAAATTTAGGAAGAGAGCCCTCTGGCTTTTCTCATATATCGATCCGGTCCATTTGAATTTCTTCCTTTCGCTTTGCTAGATTTGTCGGAGATACGGCCCCAAACATCAAAGCTACAATTTGCGTTATTGATCTCCATGAAGGCTGTGTAGTCATACAAAACGACATCTGCTCCTTGCATCGGACACAAATCGCAAAGTGAAGTTGATTATTCGGCTGGGAGACGTCTGTGGCAAGTTGTCGGGCGCGCTTAATGACCTCAGGCTTCAACTCAGGAGAACTTCTTTTCAAGGGTTGCAAAAAAGTGAAGTAGGATTTTGTGAGTTGTACAAGATTGATACGGAATAGGTGCAAGTTGGAATACATCCTAACCGATGACAAGTTTGATAAATGAGTCCATTGCCTGAATGACGGTAGAGGGAACTACTCTTCATAAACGTTTACTGTAACGCAAAACCAATGACAGACCTATGACGCTGTAACATCAACCGTGTCAAAATCAAACTCTCGACAGATTTCATCACGTGAGTTAATATATGACTAATGATTGGTTCACGTAGAAGTTGGTTGATTCCATCAAGCAAACCGCCTCCCCTGAGAAAATTTACGCTGGCTAGGAACTGATCAGGATTTGGCAGTCATTGACATGGACGAGGATTACGTCCAGTCAATTGAAGATGCAGAGAAATCATCCTAGATCGGTGTCACTAAGTCAAGATTTCTTTGCTCCCGACGAGAATTTGCAATTATACCACAGGCACAAAGGATATCGATCATCTTGATGCGAATATGTGAGAGACATGGTTTCTTATAAGCGATCGCTACCTACAGTCTGGCTTCTATCAGACATCCACAAATATATTGACAATACACGCTACTATCCAATCACTGTATCATTTCTTCTCGCCAAAGAATGCTACACTACTTAATATCACACGCTTGGTCAAATGTGTCGATATAAATATTAACTAACTGCCAGTGGTATATCACAAGTCAGACATTAATTATCCCATATGGAAACCATCCATCTGTTCTGTCACCACGTACTGAATTCTACAGTAATTATCATTGCTTTATTATACTGTGATGTAATACAAAACACGAAAACTACTGAAACTAAAGTAATCTAGAGAACATTTTCTTACTATAATTCTGAGTCTAAAACATGTGTTGCAGTATTTCTTCGACGGGGTATCATCGCGCACTGGTATCGAAGCTGGCACATTCATTACGACATAACATATAAGATTGCCTCGATATTTTGTGCCGTCGATAATATACATGCCAACGTCTTAAAGTCTGGAAGAGGAGGTCTTATTTAACATCATACCTTTATTTAAAGTCAATGACCGACATCATTATCGCGTCGACATACAAATGTAGCAGAAAATTGCCACACAAAGAATGGATATGAAGTGCAGTCCAAATTCTCTCATGTAATTGGACGCTAAACTAAAGCTGGTCAAAGAAGAAAAAGTTTTATGAGATTTAATTAAGACTGTGAAAGAATCTATCACTGGACAGGGATGGGAGTATCCTTTTATTCGGACGAGATAAGATTTAGATTTTTAGGAATTTGAGAGCAATAAGTTTGTTAAATAAATTTTAATGTGTCAACCAGTTCTTTGGTGTGTTGTGTCTCACTTCTAGTTTGTTGTTGTATTGGTGACTTATTTTGCTGCTGTACTTACGAGTTTTATTTGATCGTAATTTAGAGCTGAAATATTGCTGAAGCTAATTCTCTCTCCCGAAATGCTTCCCAGTGCGAACCAGACATACCTCAATGCGGATGTTGAATTTCACGTTAATTCGCTGAACGTATGGGATTACAAAGACCATTAAACAGACAATATAACCTTGAATTATCGCATGTATTCAAAAATGTTACAATCGAGTTTGCATCTTCCATTATGCCATTAAGTGGCACCGCACGACCACATCGATTAGATTTCAATCGCCTTAATGCTGATCCGAAAATAATAACACATCTAGGAGGAGACAAAGCCATCCTGGTAATATTCACACGGAGTCAAAAAATAATTCCAATTAATAGGAGGCTACATTTGTAATTCCCCGGAATGACTGGAATGAGTGGTTTTCGAAATGAAGAGACGTGAAATCATTTACTTTCTTGAATATGTAATTGGTGCTAAATATTTGTTCTTTGCTTCCGTTGAATGCATACACATATTCTGGATCTTACCAACGTAATTTACCAACCCATGTTGCTACCAGACACCGCAAACTAACTACTTCAATCATGATATGTAACGTCATGCATTAGTTTTTCAATAGTAAATTGGGGTTGATATAATTCTTTACGCTTGTATAGTTTAGGCATTCGCTTCATCAGCTAGCTTTACATGAGGAAGGGAAGTGGGTTCCAGTTCTTTGAATCAATCGATGTAATTAAATACTGTACTGTGCTTTGCTTTGTTTCCATTGCAACTGCACAGAACCAGTCCAGACTAAGATATATTGCTCTTTCTCGGTATTATGGGCTTTTACGTCGGTGTATTTTAGGCCTACGATTGATCAAAACTAGAAAATAAACTAGGATGTGAATTTATTGTGTATTAACCTTTATTGGTATTCGGAGAACACACCATCCGCTGCGTAGCTTAGCTACTAAAGATGTACGCTTTTCAGATCATTGCTTATCGGTGCCTAATATAATGTTTCGTATTCCCTGCAGCGAAGTATAAAATCAAAGTAAACAACTGTTTCGAGATTACGCCTGATTTACCCATCTCTTTATTTGCAGCTGGGAGGAGGTGCAACATGAAATTTTAACATATTCTATAGTGTTTGAAGAATCTTTAGAACGAGGGTTCTGTATTGAAAGGCATACAAAAAAGATATGAGCCATGGTTGTGTAAAAAATATAGGACATGACGAGTAAGGATACCGACCATTAAGTTAACATTTTCCACTTCAAACCGATTCTGGCACTCAAATCCATAATCTCAATAGTATCGAAAATAGAAAAACCGGAAGCTGCACCAAATTAATTCTGCCTCTGAAAGTAATACCGGGTGATAATTGATAGCATGTTTTAAAGCTTCCAATATTATTCCAGTATCATATGGTGCCAGTTTGCCGGAATATGAGTGGAAACTTGAACATATTGTCATAACCAAATGTTCTTACTCAGTGTTAATTCGGAAATGATCATATTCCCATTGATCAATTTTCAATAGACTGAATGGTTCCGAAACGAATGCACACATCAGGCTCATATCGTCGGTCTTCTAAGCAGTGCTTCCACCATCACATCCAAACAGACGAGGCCACCTTTGAGCAGGTGCGATGCGATTACAAGCTGAATTATCGGAATATTTCTACGTGTCGTAATAACCACATATACGAACATGGTTCATTTAGGACCCGAAAATGAACTTTTTCTGATCCATAATATTTGTTCGACATCTCTTGAATAAAAGAAGAATAGGGTTTCTCACAGACTCAAACTCAACTCCTCCAGCCTCCATCAGTGATATATCATCAGAAATTATAATCGTCATAAGTCGCAATTAAAACGCAATCTTTTCAAAGTGATGGAAAAAGATGCCGGAGCACTGTCAAGAAGGCATAGGACCCTAGAGGAAAATATACTGACTGCATATTTCTATAAAATTCAGAACTAGAACTGATCCCTGCGATGATTTGTATAAAAAAACGCTTTGATTATTGATGTGCATGTAGACATCTTGAATTGCATGACAACAAGGCCACTAGCAAGACCTTTCGTGTATAGTTTTCAGCACCCCACAGATTTAATTTAATTTTAAACGCCCCCGAATTTGGTGAGACTCCGCAATATGGGGGTCCAACCCTAACTCTAGAGGACGACTGCTGTCCACAAACATTATTCCGCGTCAATAATTATGAAAACTTAGTTTGCCTCGAGTACTAGTACCCGATCAGGTCTGTATATTTAACATTCCATAGCATTAAATGCACCAGAAGCACATTAAGCAAACCACAACTTCGAACATATTGTCGATATTATTCTTTATATCTTTGGACATGGTATACGCTGTCTTACAGCTGGGTTCTATTGCGTCTCAACTTGTAATTTAGGAGGGATTAGTGTTCATTAGTAGATTGAAGAGATATGTAAGAGGTGGAAAAATTGACGACACTTGGCACCTAAAAAGCTTTGCACAGCAACATACATTCAATTTGATAAATTTTGATAGACATTGTGATTATCTGCAGTCAGAATATAAGAAAAAGTTAAATACTATTTATGAAGTTTTCGTGAATATTCTTCAAAACTGGGGCTATTCCCTATGTTTTCTTGGTTATCAAACTGAGCACGGGTCAGCCCACTTAACGTTGCCTACAGTTAAAAAATGCACACCAACCAATATTTTTTTCTTTTTTTCTCATATTACACAATTATGAATGCAACAGCACACGTTATTCAGAAAGTCAATTACTTTGATTTACCATCAGCGGACATCTTTAAATTGAAATTATGTACATATTACTAAAAGTTTCAGACACTGACAGGATTGATTTTTATGGTTTGCTTGCAACAGCAAACGTCGGATCCGATATGCAATAGTCATCCGTCGCCCATAACAGAAACAGTTAACTCCAATTACAAATGTGTGTGAAAGAAAAATAACAAAAAACACAAGATGGTTTCACAAAAGAGAGAAGTGGTCAACAGTTCTCATTGTTCTCAGCAAGACATGATGATGTTCGTTTCATCACTAGGCAATACAATGACGGTAACCTGATGTGTCATATAGTTCGCTTCATATAGGTTAAATTTACTCTTGGATCTGGTAGAACGACTACAATTTGGAGCTTCGTGCTAGTGTTTCATGTGAATGTGATAGGAGACGGGCGATGCTTCTGGTGGTCCTAAGAACCTCGTGATCTCGATCATGAAACACTAACCGGGGATGCAACTTGAAACTGACTCCCAAAAATCGACTATGGCGAACGAAGTTGTCCATATATGCTATTGAGCACAGTTGTAATTTTCTGAAATCAGCCTTCTATTATTTATTCATGAAAAGTAACGTTAATCTACAGGTTTATGTTTATTGCTGTACGAGTAAGTAAATGTAGTATAGTCCATATATTGTTGTATTTCACCTGTAAATGAGCAAACACGATTTGTTACTCACCATCCGATATGAGAAAACGACCATCAGCCTTAGAAGGGCATGTCCTCCAGATAATTGACCACCTTCATCATTTGTCGGTTTTACGTACATTCAGTGAACAGAAAAATGTCATTAGCTGAAAAAGTATATATATAGTGCGAGAATTCCACCTCAAGTATCCTTGAACTAAGCGAAAAAAGGAAAATAGAGCAAGCTGTCCGGTATCTGGATATATATTCAAATTTAGGAAGAGAGCCCTCTGGCTTTTCTCATATATCGATCCGGTCCATTTGAATTTCTTCCCTTCGCTTTGCTAGATTTGTCAGAGATACGGCCCCAAACATCAAAGCTATAATTTGTGTTATTGATCTTCATGAAGGCTGTGTAGTGATACAAAACGACATCTCCTCCTTCCATCGGACACAAATCGCAAAGTGAAGTTGATTATTCGGCTGGGAGACGTCTGTGGCGAATTGTCGGGCGTGCTTACTGACCTCAGGCTTCAACTCAGGAGAACTCATTTTAAAGGGTTTCAAAAAACTGAAGTAGGATTTTGTGAGTTGTACAAGATTGATACTGGATAGGTGCAAGATGGAATACATACTAACCGATGACAAGTTTGATAAATGAGTCCATTGCCTGAATTACAGTAGAGGGAACTACACTGCGTAAAGGTTTACTGTAACGCAAAACCAATAACAGACCTATGACGCTGTAACATCAACCTTGTCAAAATCAAACTGTCGACAGATTTCATCACGTGAGTTAATATATGACTAATGATTGGCTGATGTGGAAATTGATTGATTCCATCAGGCAAACCGCCTCCCCTGAGAAACTTTACGCAGTCTAGGAACTAATCAGCATTTGGAAGGCATTGACATGGACGAGGATTACGTCCAGTCAATTGAAGATGCAGAGAAATCATCCCAGATCCGTGTCACTAAGTCAAGGTTTCCTTGATCCCGACTTGAATTTGCAATTATCCCACAAGCACAAAGGATATCGATCACCTTGATGAGCATATACGAGAGACAGGGCTTCTTATAAGCGATCCATACCTCTGGCCTGGCATAGCAAGATATATTGACAATACACGCTACTATCCAATCACTGTCTTATTTCTTATCGTCAAAGAATGCTATACTACTTAATATCACACGCTTGGTCCATGTGTCGATATAAATATTAAATAACGTTCAGTGGTATATCACAGGTCAGACATAAATTATCTCATATGAAAAACATCTAACTGTTTTGCCACTCCGCACTCAATTCTACTGTAATTATATTGTTTTATTTCGTAATACAAAACACGAAAACTACTAAAACTAAATTAACATAGAAAGCATTTTCTCACCAGAATTCTGAGTCTAAAACATCTTTTGCAGTATTGCTTCGGCGGAGTATCATCGCGCACTGGCATCGAAGCATATACATCCATTACGACAAAATATATATGGTTGCCTTGATATTTTGTGCCTTCGATATTATACATACCCAGTCTTGAAGAAGAGGTCTTATTCAACATCACAGTTTAAAGTCAGTGATCGAGATAATTCTCGCTTCGACATAAAAATATAGCGAAGATCTGCAATACAAAGAATGGATGTGAAGCGCACTCCGAATTACCTAATTTATTAGGACGCTAAAATTAAGCTGATTAAAGAAGAAAATGTTTTAAGAGATTTAATTAATTCATACCCGTAAAAGCAATCTTATATAGTCCGTTCTGAACATACGACGGAGACTCGACTCTCAAACATCGAGTTGTCAGTATATATGAATTATTGCCTTTATTTTGCTGAAACCTTTACGAAATCTCACAGTATTTTCAAGTCTTTTCTGTTCCGCTGTCCGATTTTTTTTTCACTGCGATTTACGCAGGTGTGTAAACTGACCAACACTTGAGCACAGAAATCACACTTTGAAGAATTCTGTTACGATTTAGCGTAACTATGAAATACCAAAAATGACGGTGACGGACATCTAAGTGATGGAGCGCCTGGATATAAAGAGTCATATTTCTTTCATCAGGATAGGTCTAACGTTATATCTATGGAGATTCTAAGTCACGCTGACCTGAAACCCGGGTTTTATACCATTCTACGAACTAAAAATCTATTATATGTTCACGGAATTCACACTGAAAGTGATGACACACCACAACAAGTTAAATGTCTACACCGATGTCAAATTTAACATTCTCTCTCTTTCTTTCTATATCCGTACACAATGTAATGATCATATGTCTTATATGCACTAATTAAACAAATGTAGAATTTGTACCTGACAAAATATCGAATTAAACAGTTTTCAATCATTCGAGCGATACAATGATTTCGATTACCTCGAATACATATCATTCGCACGTTATGCGACGAGAATTGATTTGCTTGACCAATTCATCGAGTACAAATGGGAAGACCATGTCTACATTAGGCCTCCAGGCCGCAGTGGTCCGGCAACTCCGATTGTGAGAGAGAGACAGAGAGAATTAAGGTTTAATGTCGCGTTCAGCAATATTTCAGCTATATAGGGACAATCAAACAAAAAAGGAAGTACTCAAGTCACTAACTTAGTAATCCAACGCATTAAAACATACATTAAAACTTATGTAACAAACCGTTTTCTCTCAAATAACCCAAGATGCAATCCTCTCTCACCCGACTAAAACGATCTTCCAAAGTAGTCACTCGATAAAAAGTATCTCTTACAATCTTAAAATTTGTGCATTTTTTAAGAATATGTTTCACCGTGAGATCATCATGGCATGGAATATACCTTAGAACTGGCCCTTTTTTTTTAGTAAATGTTCATGAGATAATCGTGCATGGTCGATTTTACATCGCCTGATCATGGTTTGATCGAAACGTTTCTGGCTGTTCAGATCAGTATAGCCTACAGTTTTTTTGAACTCATGAAGTTTGTTATTAATCGCAGCATCCCATAAAGATGTGTCGAATGATGCTCGATAATGAATAGTAAGCATTATATTATTAGTACCTTAAATAATATTTCCGAAGTATGCGCTTCTCCATGAAAACGAAATAAGCTTACAAGGTTTCTATCCTGGAGCAGTGGTGATTATCAAGTGATCACAAATAAATTTAAGCAGTTTCGATATGAATACGTCATTTGTTTATCCATCGATGCACTTCGTCCATTATTTTTGTTCATCATTTCTTTTAGGACCCCATACTTGCACGATAGGATTTTATATTGCTGGTACTATAACCCTCAACCATGCATTACGGAAATATAAATCGAATACTTTAAACTAGTTATTCGTATTTACAGATTTTCTTGAATTAAATGAAATTTGTGTTCCCTCCTAATTTTAAGCTGGATATCTACATAAAAGCCTAAACATCAGATTTCCTCCGGAAATAAACTGCGGTACATTAGCTTCATCGATCATTGACAGTTATGAAGTGAATGCGATTGCAAACTGCATCGTTGCAACGCCGGTCTCTGCCTATTATTTGTTGGTTCATTTGTCGCGTGAACAATCATAACTAAGCGTGAAACGTTCACTTTGAGAAAGATTCAGTATTTTGCCTGAAAGGGACAAACTCTACTCAAGTACCTCGAGGCGGGATTGGCAGTTCACCGGGGTTGTTGGTTTCATTTTTTTTGTTCTGTCAAAGAGAACCGTGAAAGAATCTATCACTGGACAGGGATGGGGGTATCCTAGCTTTTATTCGGACGAGATAAGATTTTGGTTTTTAGGTATTTGAGAACAATAGGTTTGTTCAATAAATCTTATTGTGTCAACCAGTTTTTTGATGTGTTGTGTCTCACTTCTAGTTTGTTGTTGGATTGGTGACTTATTTTGCTACTGTACTTACGAGTTTATTTGATCGTAATTTATAGATGAAATATTGCTGAAGCTAAATCTCTCTCTCGAAATGCTTCCCAGTGCGTACCTCAATGCGGATGTTGAATTTCACGTTAATTCGCAGAACTTATTAAACCATTAAACAGAAAATATACAGTAACCTTGAATTATCGCATGTATTCAAAATTGTTACAATCGAGTTTGCATCTTCCATTATGTCATTAAAGTGGCGCGGCACGACCACATCGATCAGATTTCAATCGCCTTAATGCTGATCAAACAAATAATAACACATCCAGGAGGAGACAAAGCCATCCTCGTAATATTCACACGCAGTCAAAATAGGAGGCTACATTTGTAATTCCTCGGAATGACTGAAATAAGTGATTTTCGAAATGAAGAAACATGATATCATTTATACTTTCTTGAATATGTAAATGGCGCTAAATATTTGTTCTTTGCTTCCGTTGAATGCATACACATATTCTGGATCTTACCAACGTGATTGACCAAACCATGTTGCTACCAGACACCGTAAACTAACTACCGTACTTCAATCATAATATGTAACGTCATGTATTAATTTCTCAATAGTAAATTGGGGTTGATATAATTCTTTACGCTTGTACAGTTTAAGCATTCTCTTCATCAGCTAGTTTTACATGAGGAAGGAAACTGGGTTCCAATTCTTGGAATCAATCGATTTAATTAAATACTGTACAGTGATTTGTTTTGTTTCCAATGCAACTGCACGTAACCAGTCCAGACTAAGCTATATTGCTCTTTCACGGTATTATGGGCAGATTTATTTAACAATCACAAAAAGTTTCTCAGGGAAAGAGGTATTTGTCTTCCAACCAATCATAGCGACATACCAAAAATATACTGGACTCCCAAAATGCATAAATCACCATACAAATCTAGATTCATAGCTGGTTCTAGAAGCTGCACCACCAAGCTTCTTTCAACCCTATTGACGAGGGCCCTTCAGGAGATAAAAGCATTTTGGGAAAGGTATTGCGCCACTATTTTCAAGAACTCTGACGTTGAATGTATGTGGATATTGAAAAACTCAAAATGTCTTACGGAAGAACTTGATGCTAAAGGTCACATACCGTATAGACATGTATCCACATGGGATTTCTCGACTCTCTTTTCTACAATCCCTCATCAGGACCTTATTGACCGTATAAGTTCATTAATAGTATCTGTGTTCAAGAAAACTGATCGTAGATATATTAATGTCGGAAGCCATAAAGCATTCTTTAGCTCGACTACATACAAGAGATATCATTCATGGGATGTTTCTTTGTTTATAGAATTGCTTGAATTTCTCATTAAAAATATCTGTGAAATTTGGCAACACAATATATCAGCAGCATATAGGTATTCCAATGGGTACTAATTGTGCACCCTGTTGGCTGACCTGTATCTGTTCTCTTATGAATATGACTATATGCAGGCACTTTCAAAAACCGATCCATTCAAAGCCCGTTCCTTCTCATTCACCAAACGCTATATAGACGATCTTCTCGCTGTTGATAATCGCTATATAAATGACGCAGTGAAGGATATATATCCACCTTCACTGGATTTGAAGGAAACTACAGATAGCCCTACAGGCACGTCATATTTAGATCTATATCTCTAAAAAAATTGAAGCGGGCATTCTCTCTCGTCGACTTTATGACAAAAGAGATGATTACACCTTCGACATCGTAAACTATCCCTTTCTGGACAGTAATATTCCAGTGGGACCTGCATATGGCGTATACATATCTCGCTTAGTAGCATTTGCTAGATCCTGTGTTAAATGTGACGATTTTAATCAACGTCACAAAACATTGTTGCAGAAACTTATAAAGCAGGGCTACACCACCAAGCGCCTCCACTCAAAGTTTCTCAAATTTGGCGATACATATCGAATGCTGATAGCAAAATACGAGCGTAGCGTGCAAGATCTATGGCGTTACGTTTCGTAACTTGTGTCTAATTCCGCTTAACCCGGGGCTAGGGCCGTATGAACCCATGTACTTCAAGATCCTCATGGTACTCATATGAACAGTCACAATCAAAGCGTGACTGAGGTACATCATTTTTAGATGACGACTCTATAACGAATATTATGGATTAAGAACACTGATCAGCGATACGGATTTGATATTTTGGAACATCATGATGTCTTGCCGGCATCATTGAAAATTGTTGACCGCTTCTCTCTTGCAGGAAACAAGCCTATGTTTATGTATACTTTGTCTTTTTGAATTTGGTGCTAATACTGTTATATGGAAATGGAATAGGTCTTTGGATTACGGACGCGGATATTCTCTAATGGACGACGGCTGGATTATGAATGACGGACTAGACGCTTGTAATTTACGTCGGTGTATTTTAGGGCTACGATTGATCAAAACTAGAAAATAAACTAGGATGTGAATTTTATTGTGTATTAACCCTTACTGGTATTCGAAGAACACACCATCCGCTGCGTAGCTTAGCTACTAAAGATGTACGCTTTTTAGATCATTGCTAATCGGTGCCTAATATAATGTTTCGTATTCCCTGCAGCGAAGTATAAAGTCAAAGTAAACAACTGTTTCGAGATTTCGTCTGATTTGCGTATCTATTTATTTGTAGCTGGGAGGAGGTGCAACATGAAATTTTAACATATTCTATAGTGCTTGAAGGATCTTTAGAACGAGGGTTCTGTATTGAAAGGCATACAAAAAAGATATGAGCCATGGTTGTGTAAAAAATATAGTACATGACGAGTAAGCATACCGACCATTAAGTTAACATTTTCCACATCAAACCGATTCTGGCACTCAAATCCGTAATCTCAATAGTATCGAAAATAGGAAAAACGGAAGCGGCATCAAATTAATTCTGCCTCCGAAAGTAATTCCGGGTGATAATTGATAGCATATGTCGAAGCTTACAATATTATTCCAGTATCATATGGTGCCAGTTTTGGCGGAATAGGAGTGGAAATTTGAACATATTATCATAACCAAATGTTCTTAGTGTTAATTCGGAAATGATCATATTCCCATTGATCAATTTTCAAAAGACTGAATGATTCCGAAACGAATGCACACATCAGGCTCATATCTTCGGGTTTTCTGAGCATCCAAACAGACGAGGCAACCTTTGAGCAGGTGCGATTACAAGCTGAATTATCGGAATATTTCTACGTGTCGTAATTACCACATATACGAACATGGTTCATTTAGGACCCGAAAATGAACTTTTTCTGATCCATAATATTTTTCGACTCTTCAATAAAGGAAGAATAGGGTTTCTCGCTGAGTCAAACTTAACTCATCCGGCCTTCATCAGTGATATATCATCAGAAGTTATAATCGTCATAAGTCGCAATTAAACGCAACGTATTCAAGCTGATGGGAAAAGATCCCGGGGCACTGTCAAAAAGTCATAGGACACCAGAGGCAAACATACTGACTGCATATTTCTATAAAATTCAGAAGAACCAAAACTGATACCTGCGATAGTTTGCATCAAAAAACGCTTTGATTATTGATGTGCATGTAGACATCTTGAATTGCATGACCACAAGATCCCTAGCAAGACATTTTGTGCACAGTTTTCAGTAGTCAGATTTAATTTAATTTTAAACGACCCTGAATGTGGCGAGACTCCGCAATATGGGGGTCCAACCCGAACTCTACAGGACGACTGCTGTCCACAAACATGTTTTCGCCTCAATTATTATGAAACCTTAGTTTGGCTCGAGTACTAGTACCCTATTAGCTCCGTGTATTTAACATTCCATATCATTAAATGCACCAGAAGCAAATTAGGCAAACCACAACTTCGAACATATTGTCGATATTATTCTTTATATCTTTGAACATGGTATACGCTGTCTTACAGCTGGGTTCGATTGCGTCTCAACTTGTAATTTAGGAGGGATTAATGTTTATTAGTAGATTGAAGAGATATGTAAGAGATGGGAAAATTGACGACACTTTGCAACTAAAAAGCAGCCATATGACTCCACAGGAATGTCTCTCTCGGCACCTCACATTCAGATTAGAATACGGATGATGAAGCTTTGGCATCTCAGCCGCACATTTATGGCTACTGTTCATGTGAAAGCTATGAAGTAACCACACGGACCCAAGCACCGGCTTGAGCGGAATTAGATGCGCTAGCTCTGATGACGTATCAGGTCAAATAATTAACTCTTTTGATGTTAGTGAATGAGCATCGACGGCGTCTGATGGCGTAAACGCTTCAACATGGGGTTAACATGGTAAGAATACATGCAAGAATACCCAGAAACATAAACCTACAATACTCCACGTCGCGCGGTAAATTTCCGACCAACAAACATACATATATCTGTCACATGACATGATAAAAATCCAATCGTTAACTCTTTGGTTGCAATGGTAATCTAGTGTAGGAATTCAGAATAACCGTTTGCCAAATTCTACCTCATAAACCTTTAATGGTATTCCCTCAACCTATGGCGGGCGATCATCAATATTCAGTGATGATCAGTTAATTCGGACTGAATCACAAACGTTCTGATATTATTATATTCATTCCGGATTTATATATATGAACAAGAAGCCTCCTATGTTTACGATCTATATTAAGGATGTCCGCTGGTGGTTTTTGGCTTTGGTCGCCATTTTGCCTGATTCTCTTATTGGGTTATCTCCCTTTCTTAGGTTAAGAGATAGGGATTTCCTTTAAAAGCCTTCTAGCCGAGAATTTTGCACAGCAACATACATCCAATTTGATAAATTTTGATAGACATTGTGATTATCTGCAGCTAGAATATAAGAAAAAGTTAAATACTATTGATGAATTTTTCATGAATATGCTTCAAAACTGGGGCTATTCCATATGTTTTCTTGGTTATCAAACTGAGCATGGGTCAGCCCACTTATTACCACCAGCGGACATCTTTAAATTGAAATTATGTACATATACTAAAGTTCCAGACACCGACAGGTTATGAGGATTGATTTTTTTATGGTTTGCCTGCCACAGCAAACGTCGGATCCGATATGCAATAGTCATCCGTCGTCCATAACAGAATTTACAGGTCAATACAAAAACCTGTTTCGTACGACAGTTAACTCCAATTCCAAATGTGTGTGAAAGAAAAATAACAAAACCAAATGGTTTCATACAAGACAGAAGTGGTCAACAGTTTTCATTGTTGTCAGCAAGACTTGATGATGTTCGTTTAATGACTGGGCAATACAATGACGGTAACCTGATGTGTCATATAGTTCGCTTCATACAGGTTAAATTTACTCTTGGGCCTGATCGAACGACTACAATTCGGAGCTTCGTGCTAGTGTTGCCACGTGAATGAGGTAGAAGACGGGCGACGCTTGTGTTGGTCCTAAGAACCTCGTGATCACGATCATGAAACATTAACCGGGATGCAACTTGGAACTGACTCCCACAAATCGACTATGGCGAAAGAAGTTGGCCATATATGCTATTGAAGACCGTTGTAATTTACTGTAATCATACTTCTATTATTTATTCATGATAAGTAACGTTAATCTACAGGTGTATGTTTATTGCTGTACGAGTAACTACATGTAGTATAGTCCATATATTCTTGTATTTCACCTGTAATTTAGCAAACCCGATTTGTTTTCTCACCATCCGATATGAGAAAGCGACCATCAGCCTTAGAGGGGCATGTCCTCCAGATAGTTGACCAACTTCATCATTTGTCGGTTTTACGTACATTCAGCAAACAGAAAAGTGTCATTAGCTGAAAAAGTATAGTGCGAGAATTCCACGTCACGTATCTTACATCTAAGCGAGAAAAGGAAAATAGAACAAGCTGTCCGGTATCTGGATAGATATTCAAATTTAGGAAGAGAGCCCTCTGGCTTTTCTCATATATCGATCCGGTCCATTTGAATTTCTTCCCTTCGCTTTGCTAGATTTGTCAGAGATACGGCCCCAAACATCAAAGCTATAATTTGCGTTATTGATTTCCATGAAGGCTGTGTAGTCATACAAAACGACATCTCCTCATTGACTCGGAAAAAAATCGCAAAGTGAAGTTGATAATTCGGCTGGGAGACGTCTGCGGCAAACTGTCGGGCGTGCTTAATGACCTCGGGCTTCAACTCAGGAGAACTCCTTCTAAAGGGTTGCAAAAAAGCGGAGTAGGATTTTGTGAGTTGTACAAGAGCGATACTGAATAGGTGCAAAATGGAACATCCTAACCGATGACAATTTTGATAAATGAGTCCATTGCCTGAATTACAGTAGATGGAACTACTCTGAGTAAAGGTTTACTGTAACGCAAAACCAATAACAGACCTATGACGCTGTAACGTCAACCTTGTCAAAATCATGCTCTCGACAAATTTCGTCATGTGAGTTAATACATGACTAATGATTGGTTGACGTGGACATTTGATTATGCCATCAAGCAAACCGCCTCCCCTGAGAAAATTTACGCCGGTTAGGAACTAATTAGGATTTGGCAGGCATTGACATGGACAAGGATTACGTCCAGTCAATTAAAGATGCAGAGAAATCATCCCAGATCCGTGTCACTAAGTCAAGATTTCCTTGCTCCCGGTGTGAATTTGCAATTATCCCACCGGCACAAAGGATATCGATCACCTTGATGAGCATATGCGAGAGACAGGGCTTCTTATAAGCGATCGCTACCTACAGCCTGGTTTCCATCAAACATCCCACATATATTGACAATACACGCTACTATCCAATCACTTTCTTATTTCTTCTCTTCAAAGAATGCTATACTACTTAATATCACACGCTTGGTCAAATGTGTCAATATAAATATTAAATAACTGTCAGTGATATATCGCAGGTCAGACATCAATTATCCCATATGAAAACCATCCAACTGTTTTGCCACCCCGCACTCAATTCTACTGTAATTATAATTGCTTTATTGTACTGCGATATAATACAAAACACGAAAACTACTAAAACTAAATTAACATAGCATTTTCTTTCCAGAATTCTGAATCTTTTGCAGTATTTCCTCAGCGGAGTATCATCGCGCACTCGCATCGAAGTATACACATCCATTACGACATAATATATATGGTTGCCTTAATTGATATTTTGTTCCGTCGATATTATACATACCAGGTCTTGAAGAGGGGGTCGTTTTCAATATCACAGTTTAAAGACAATGACCGAGATAATTCTCGCTTCGACATAAAAATATAGCGGAAATCTGCCATACGAAGAATGGATGTGAAGAGCACTCCGAATTACTTCATTTATTAGGACGCTAAAGTACAGCTGATCAAAGAAGAAAATGTTTTATGAGATTTAATTAATGCAGACCTGTAAAAGCAATCTTATATAGTTCGTTCTGAACATACGACGGAGACTCAACTCTCAAACACCGAGTTGACAAGATATGAATTATTGCCTTTATTTTGCTGAAAGCTTTACGAAATCTCACGGTATTTTCAAGTATTTTCTGTTCTGCTGTCCGATTTTTTTTTTCACTGGAATTTACGCAGGTGTGTAAACTGACAAACACTTGAGCACATAAATCACCCTTTGAAGAATTCTGTTACGATTTAGCGTAACAGTATAATACCAAAAATGACGGACATCTAAGTGATGGAGCGCCTGGATATAAAGACCCATATTTCTTTCATCCAGATAGGTCTAACGTTATATCTATGGAGATTCTAAGTCACGCTGACCTGAAACCCGGGTTTTATACCATTCTACGAACAAAAATCTATTATATGTTCACGGAATTCACACTGAAACTAATGACACACCACAACAAGTTAAATCTGTACACCGATGTTAAATTTAACATTCTCTCTCTTTCTATATCCGTACACAATGTAATGATCATATCTCTTATACGCACTAATTAAACAAATGTAGAATTTGTACCTGACAAAATATCGAATTAAACAGTTTTCAATCATTCGAGCGATATAATGATTTCGATTACCTCGAACACATATCATTCTCACGTCATGCGACGAGAATTGATTTTCTTGACCAATTCATCAAGTACCAATGGGAAGACCATGCCTACATTAGGCCTCCAGTTTGCAGTGGTCCGGCAACTCCGCTTGTGAGAGAGAGAGAGACAGAGAGAATTAAGGTTTAGTGTCGCGTTCAGCAATATTTCAGCTATATAGCGATGATCAAACAAAATTGTAAGTACTCACGTCACTAACTTAGTAATCCAACGCATTAAAACATACACACATTAAAACTTATGTAACAAACCGATTTCTCTCGATTAACCCAAGATGCAATCCTCTCTTACCCGACTAAAAAGATCTTCCAAAGTAGTCGCTCGATAAAAAGCATCTCTTACAATCTTAAAATCTATGCATTCGATAAGAATATGTTTCACCGTGAGATCATCATGGCATGGAATACACCTTAGGACTGGCTCTTTCTTTTAAGTAAATGTTCGTGAGTTAGTCGTGTGTGGCCGATTCTACATCGCCTGATCATGGTTTAATCGAAACGATTCTGGCTGTTCAGATGAGTATAGCCTACAGTTTTTTGAACTCATGAAGTTTGTTATTATTCACAGCATCCCGTAAAGATGTGTCGAATGATGCTCGATAATGAATAGTAAGCATTATATTATTAGTAATTTAAATAATTTCAATGTATTCCTTCTTCATGCAAACGAAATAAGCTTACACGGTTTATATCCTGGTGCAGGGGTGATTATCAAGTGATCACAAATAAATTTAAGCAGTTTCGATATAAATACGTCATTTGTTTATCTATCGATGCACTTTGTCTATTATTTTTGTTCACTATTTCTTTTAGGACCCCATAATTGCACGATCGGATTTTATAGTGCTGGTACTATAACCCTCAACCATGCATTACGGAAATATAAATCGAATACTTTAAAATAGTTATTCGTATTTACAGATTTTCTTGAATTAAATGAAATTTGTGTTCCATCCTAATTTTAAGCTGGATATCTACGTAAAAATAAAGTACAAAAAGCCTAAACATCAGACTTCCTCCGGAAATAAACTGCTGTATATTAGCTTCATCGATCATTGAAAGTTATGAAGTGAATGCGATTGCAAACTGCATCGTTGCAACGCCGGTCTCTGCCTATTATTTGTTGGTTCATTTGTCGCGTGAATAATCATAACTAAGCGTGAAACGTTCACTTTGAGAAAGATTCAGTATTTTGCCTGAAAGGGACAAACTCTACTCAAGTACCTCAAGGCGGGATTGGCAGTTCACCGGGGTTGTTGGTTTCATTTTTTTTGTTCTGTCAAAGAGAACCATGAAAGAATCTATCACTGGACAGGGATGGGGTATCCTTTTATTCGGACGAGATAGGATTTTGATTTTTAGGTATTTGAGAACAATAGGTTTGTTCAATAAATCTTATTGTGTCAACCAGTTTTTTGATGTGTTGTGTCTCACTTCTAGTTTGTTGTTGGATTGGTGACTTATTTTGCTACTGTACTTACGAGTTTATTTGATCGTAATTTATAGATGAAATATTGCTGAAGCTAAATCTCTCTCTCGAAATGCTTCCCAGTGCGAACCAGACATACCTCAATGCGGATGTTGAATTTCACATTAATTCGCAGAACTTATTAAACCATTAAACAGACAATATACAGCAACCTTGAATTATCGCATGTATACAAAATTGTTACAGTCGAGTTTGCATCTTCCATTATGCCATTAAAGTGGCGCGGCACGACCACATCGATCAGATTTCAATCGCCTTAATGCTGATCCGACAAATAATAACACATCCAGGAGGAGACAAAGCCATCCTCGTAATATTCACACGGAGTCAAAAAATCATTCCAATTAATAGGAGGCTACATTTGTAATTCCTCGGAATGACTGAAATAAGTGATTTTCGAAATGAAGAAACATGAAATCATTTATACTTTCTTGAATATGTAAGTGGCGCTAAACATTTGTTCTTTGCTTCCGTTGAATGCATACACATATTCTGGATCTTACCAACGTGATTTACCAAACCATGTTGCTACCAGACACCGTAAACTAACTACCGTACTTCAATCATAATATGTAACGTCATGTATTAATTTCTCAATAGTAAATTGGGGTTGATATAATTCTTTACGCTTGTACAGTTTAAGCATTCTCTTCATCAGCTAGCTTTACATGAGGAAGGAAACTGGGTTCCAGTTCTTGGAATCAATCGATTTAATTAAATACTGTACAGTGCTTTGTTTTGTTTCCAATGCAACTGCACGTAACCAGTCCAGACTAAGATATATTGCTCTTTCACGGTATTATGGACTTTCACGTCGGTGTATTTTAGGCCTACGATTGATCAAAACTAGAAAATAAACTAGGATTTGAATTCCATTGTGTATTAACCTTTATTGGTATTCGAAGAACACACCATCCGCTGCGTAGCTTAGCTACTAAAGATGTACGCTTTTTAGATCATTGCTTATCGGTGCCTAATATAATGTTTCGTATTCCCTGCAGCGAAGTATAAAGTCAAAGTAAACAACTGTTTCGAGATTTCGTCTGATTTACGTATCTCTTTATTTGTAGCTGGGAGGAGGTGCAACATGAAATTTTAACATATTCTATAGTGCTTGAAGAATCTTTAGAACGAGGTTTCTGTATTGAAAGGCATACAAAAAAGATATGAGCCATAGTTGTGTAAAAAATATAGGACATGACGAGTAAGCATACCGACCATTATGTTAACATTTTCCACTTCAAACCGATTCTGGCACTCAAATCCGTAATCTCAATAGTATCGAAAATAGAAAAACCGGAAGCTGCACCAAATTAATTCTGCCTCTGAAAGTAATACCGGGTGATAATTGATAGCATGTTTTAAAGCTTTCACTATTATTCCAGTATCATATGGTGCCAGTTTGCCGGAATATGAGTGTAAATTTGAACATATTGTCATAACCAAATCTTCTTAGTGTTAATTCGGAAATGATCATATTCCCATTGATCAATTTTGAACTGACTGAATAGTTTCGAAACGAATGCACACATCAGGCTCATATCGTCGGGTGTTCTAAGCAGTGCTTCCACCATCACACCCAAACAGACGAGGCAACGTTTGAGCAGATGCGATTACAAGCTGAATTATCGGAATATTTCTACGTGTCGTAATTACCACATGTACGAACATGGTTAATTTAGGACCCAAAAATGAACTTTTTCTGATCCATAATATTTTTTCGACATCTCTTGAATAAAAGGAGAATAAGGTTTCTCACTGAGTCAAACTTAACTCATCCAGCCTTCATCAGTGATATATCATCAGAAGTTATAATCGTCACAAGTCGCAATTAAACGCAACGTATTCAAGGTGATGGAAAAAGATCCCGGAGCACTGTCAAAAAGTCATAGGACCCCTGAGGCAAATATACTGACTGCATATTTCTATAAAATTCAGAAGAACCAAAACTGATCTCTGCGATGATTTGTATCAAAAAATGCTTTGATTATGCATGTGCATGTGGACATCTTGAATTGCATGACCACAAGATCCCTAGCAAGACTTTTTGTGCATAGTTTTCAGTACCCGACATATTTAATTGAATTTTAAACGACCTTGAATTTGGCGAGACTCCGCAATATGGGGGTTCAACCCGAACTCTAGAGGACGACTGCTGTCCACAAACATTTTTCCGCGTCAATAATTATGAAACCTTAGTTTGGCGCGATTACTAGTACCCGATCAGCTCTGTGTATTTTACATTCCATATCATTAAATGCACCAGAAGCACATTAGGCAAACCACAACTTCGAACATATTGTTGATATTATTCTTTATATCTTTGGATATGTTGTCTTACAGCTGGGTTCTTTTGTGTCTCAACTTGTAATTTAGGAGGGATTAATGCTCATTAAGAGATTGAAAAGATATGTAAGAGGTGGGAAATTGACGACACTTGGCGACTAAAAAGCAACCATATGACTCCACAGGAAAGTCTCTCTCGACATCTCACATTCAGATTAGAATACGGATGTTGAAGCCTTGGCATCTCAGCCGCACATTTATGGCTACTGTTCATGTGAAAACTATGAAGTAACCACACGGATCCAAGCACCGGCTTGGGCGGAATTAGATACGCTAGCTCTGGAGCTCTGATGACGGATCAGGTCAAATAATTGACTCATCTGATGTTAATGGATGAGCATCGACGTCGTCTGATGGCGTAAACGCCTCAACATGGGGTTAACATAGTAAGAATACATGCAAGAATACCCAGAAAAATAAACCTGCAATGCTCCACGTCGTGCGGTAAATTCCCGACCAAGACAACAAACCTACATATATCTGTCAAATGACATGTTAAAAATCCCATCGTTAACTCCTTGCTGCAATGGTAATCTAGTGTAGGAATTCAGAGTAACCGTTTGCTAAATTTTACCTCCTAAACCTTGAATGGGATTCCCTCCGCCTATTGATGGCGATCATCAATATTCAGTGAATTAATTCGGACTGAATCACAAACGTTCTGATATTATTATATTCATTCCGGATTTATATATATGAACAAGAAGCCTCCTATGTTTACGATCTATATTAAGGATGTCCGCTGGTGGTTTTTGGCTTTGGCAGCCATTTTCGCTGTTTTTCTTATTGGGTTATCTCCCTTTCCTAGTTTAGGAGGTTTTGCACAGCAACATCCATCCAATTTGATAAATTTTGATAGACATTATGATTATCTGCAAACAGTTAGAATATAAGAAAAAGTTAAATACTATTTATGAATTTTTCATGAATATGCTTCAAAACTGGGGCTATTCCCTATGTTTTCTGGGTTATCAAATTGAGCATGGGCCAGTCCACTTAACGTTGCCTACAGTTAAAAAAATGCACACCAACCTTTATTTTTATTTTTTTCTCATATTACACAATTATGAATGCAACAACACACGTTACTCAAAAAGTTAATTACTTTGATTTACCGCCAGCGGACATCTTTCACACTGACAGGTTATGAGGATTGATTTTTATGGTTTGCCTGCAACAGCAGACGTCGAATCCGATATACAATAATTATCCGTCGTCCATAACAGAATTTGCCGGTCAATACAAAACCTGTTTCGTACGACAGTTAACTCCAATTCCAAATGTGTGTGTAAGAAAAATAACAACAACACAAGATGGTTTCACACAGAGAGAAGTGGTCAACAGTTCTCATTGTTGTCAGCAAGACATGATGATGTTCGTTTAATCACTGGGCAATACGATGACGGTAACCTGATGTGTCATATAGTTCGCTTCATATAGGTTAAATGTACTCTTGGATCTGGTAGAACGACTACAATTTGGAGCTTCGTGCTAGTGTTGTCATGCGAATGTGGTAGAAGACGGGCGACGCTTGCGGTGGTCTTAAGAACCTCGTGATCTCGATCATGAAACACTAACCGGGGATGCAACTTGAAACTGACTCTCAAAAATCGACTATGGCGAAAGAAGTTGTCCATATATGCTATTGAACAACGTTGTAATTTTCTGAAATCAACCTTCTATTATTTATTCATGATAAGTAACGTTAATCTACAGGTTTATGTCTATTGCTGTACGAGTAAGTGCATATGTTCTTGTATAATCCATATATTCTTGCATTTCGCCTGTAAATGAGCAAACACGATTTGTTACTCACCATCCGATATAAGAAAACGACCATCAGTCTTAGAGGAGCATGTCCTCCAGATAATTGACCAACTTCATACATTCAGTGAACAGAAAAATGTCATTAGCTGAAAAAGTATATATATAGTGCGAGAGTTCCACCTCAAGTATCCTTGAACTAAGCGAAAAAAGAAAAATAGAGCAAGCTGTCCGGTATCTGGATATATATTCAAATTTAGGAAGAGAGCCCTCTGGCTTTTCTCATATATCGATCCGGTCCATTTGAGTTTCTTCTCTTCGCTTTGCTAGATTTGTCAGAGATACGGCCCCAAACATCAAAGCTATAATTTGTATTATTGATCTTCATGAAGGCTGTGTATACAAAACGACATCTCCTCCTTGCATCGGACACAAATCGCAAAGTGAAGTTGATTATTCGGCTGGGAGACGTCTGTGGCGAATTGTCGGGCGTGCTTAATGACCTCAGGCTTCAACTCAGGAGAACTCATTTTAAAGGGTTTCAAAAAACTGAAGTAGGATTTTGTGAGTTGTACAAGATTGATACTGGATAGGTGCAATATGGAATACATCTTAACCGATGACAAGTTTGATAAATGAGTCCATTGCCTAAATTATAGTAGAGGGAACTACTCTGAGTAAAGGTTTACTGTAACGCAAAACCAATAACAGACCTATGACGCTGTAACATCAACCCTGTCAGATGCAAACTCTCGACAGGTTTCATTACGTGAGTTAATATGTGACTAATGATTGGTTGATGTCAAAATTGATTGATTCCATCAAGCAAGCCGCCTCCCCTGAGAAAATTTACGCCGGGTAGGAACTGATCAGGATTTGGCAATCATTGACATGGACGAGGATTACGTCCAGTCAATTGAAGATGCAGAGAAATCATCCTAGATCCGTGTCACTAAGTCAAGATTTCTTTGCTTCCGGCGTGAATTTGCAATTATCCCACAGGCACAAAGGATATCGATCATCTTGATGAGAATATTTGAGAGATAGGGCTTCTTATAAGCGATCTCTACCTACAGCCTGGCTTCTATCAGACATCCCACATATATTGACAATACACGGTAATATCCAATCACTGTATTATTTCTTCTCGTCAAAGAATGCTATACTACTTAATGTCACACGCTTGGTCAAATGTGTCGATATAAATATTAACTAACTGCCAGTGGTATATCACAAGTCAGACATTAATTATCCCATATGGAAACCATCCATCTGTTCTGCCACCACGTACTCAATTCTACTGTAATTATCATTGCTTTAGTATACTGTGATGTAATACAAAACACGAAAACTACTGAAACTAAATTAATCTAGAGAACATTTTCTTACTATAATTCTGAGTCTAAAACATGTGTTGCAGTATTTCTTCGGCGGGGTATCATCGCATACTGGTATCGAAGCTGGCACATTCATTACGACATAACATATAAGATTGCCTCAATATTTTGTGCCGTCGATAATATACATGCCAACGTCTTAAAGTCTGGAAGAGGAGGTCTTATTTAACATCATACCTTTATTTAAAGTCAATGGACGACATCATTATCGCGTCGACATACAAATGTAGCAGAAAATTGCCACACAAAGAATGGGTATGAAGTGCAGTCCAAATTCTCTCATGTAATTGGACGCTAAACTAAAGCTGGTCAAAGAAGAAAAAGTTTTATGAGATTTAATTAAGACTGTGAAAGAATCTATCACTGGACAGGGATGGGAGTATCCTTTAATTCGGACGAGATAAGATTTAGATTTTTAGGAATTTGAGAGCAATAAGTTTGTTAAATAAATTTTAATGTGTCAACCAGTTCTTTGGTGTGTTGTGTCTCACTTCTATTGGTGACTTATTTTGCTGCTGTACTTACGAGTTTTATTTGATCGTAATTTAGAGCTGAAATATTGCTGAAGCTAATTCTCTCTCCCGAAATGCTTCCCAGTGCGAACCAGACATACCTCAATGCGGATGTTGAATTTCACGTTAATTCGCTGAACGTATGGGATTACAAAGACCATTAAACAGACAATATAACCTTGAATTATCGCATGTATTCAAAATTGTTACAATCGAGTTTGCATCTTCCATTATGCCATTAAGTGGCACCGCACGACCACATCGATTAGATTTCAATCGCCTTAATGCTGATCCGAAAATAATAACACATCTAGGAGGAGACAAAGCCATCCTGGTAATATTCACACGGAGTCAAAAAATAATTCCAATTAATAGGAGGCTACATTTGTAATTCCCCGGAATGACTGGAATGAGTGGTTTTCGAAATGAAGAAACGTGAAATCATTTACTTTCTTGAATATGTAATTGGCGCTAAATATTTGTTCTTTGCTTCCGTTGAATGCATACACATATTCTGGATCTTACCAACGTAATTTACCAACCCATGTTGCTACCAGACACCGCAAACTAACTACTTCAATCATGATATGTAACGTCATGCATTAGTTTTTCAATAGTAAATTGGGGTTGATATAATTATCTACGCTTGTATATTTTAGGCATTCGCTTCATCAGCTAGCTTTTACATGAGGAAGGGAACTGGGTTCTAGTTCTTTGAATCAATCGATGTAATTAAATACTGTACTGTACTTTGCTTTGTTTCCATTGCAACTGCACAGAACCAGTCCAGACTAAGATATATTGCTCTTTCTCGGTATTATGGACTTTTACGTCAGTATATTTTAAGCCTACGATTGATCAAAACTAGAAAATAAACTAGGATGTGAATTTATTGTGTATTAACCTTTATTGGTATTCGGAGAACACACCATCCGCTGCGCAGCTTAGCTACTAAAGATGTACGCTTTTCAGATCATTGCTTATCGGTGCCTAATATAATGTTTCGTATTCCCTGCAGCGAAGTATAAAATCAAAGTAAACAACTGTTTCGAGATTACGTCTGATTTACTCATCTCTTTATTTGCAGCTGGGAGGAGGTGCAACATGAAATTTTAACATATTCTATAGTGTTTGAAGAATCTTTAGAACGAGGGTTCTGTATTGAAAGGCATACAAAAAAGATATGAGCCATGGTTGTGTAAAAAATATAGGACATGACGAGTAAGGATACCGACCATTAAGTTAACATTTTCCACTTCAAACCGATTCTGGCACTCAAATCCATAATCTCAATAGTATCGAAAATAGAAAAACCGGAAGCTGCACCAAATTAATTCTGCCTCTGAAAGTAATACCGGGTGATAATTGATAGCATGTTTTAAAGCTTCCAATATTATTCCAGTATCATATGGTGCCAGTTTGCCGGAATATGAGTGGAAACTTGAACATATTGTCATAACCAAATGTTCTTACTCAGTGTTAATTCGGAAATGATCATATTCCCATTGATCAATTTTCAATAGACTGAATGGTTCCGAAACGAATGCACACATCAGGCTCATATCGTCGGTCTTCTAAGCAGTGCTTCCACCATCACACCCAAACAGACGAGGCCACCTTTGAGCAGGTGCGATTACAAGCTGAATTATCGGAATATTTCTACGTGTCGTAATTACCACATATACGAACATGGTTCATTTAGGACCCGAAAATGAACATTTTCTGATCCATAATATTTGTTCGACATCTCTTGAATAAAAGAAGAATAGGGTTTCTCACAGACTCAAACTCAACTCCTTCAGCCTCCATCAGTGATATATCATCAGAAATTATAATCGTCATAAGTCGCAATTAAACGCAACGTTTTCAATGTGATGGAAAAAGATCCCGGAGCACTGTCAAGAAGTCATAGGACCCCAGAGGCAAATATACTGACTGCATATTTCTATAAAATTCAGAAGAACCAAAACTGATCCCTGCGATGATTTGTATCAAAAAAAGCTTTGATTATTGATGTGCATTTGGACATCTTGAATTGCATGACCACAAGATCCCTAGCAAGACCTTTTGTGAAATAGTTTTCAGAACCCGACAGATTTAATTTAATTTTAAACGACCCTGAATTTGGCGAGACTCCGCAATATGGGGGTCCAACCCGAACTCTAGAGGACGACTGCTGTCCACAACCATTTTTCCGCGTCAATAATTATGAAACCTTAGTTTGGCTGGATTACTAGTACCCAATCATCTCTGTGTATTTAACATTCCATATCATTAAATGCACCAGAAGCACATTAGGGAAACCACAACTTCAAACATATTGTTGATATTATTCTTTATATCTTCGGACATGGTATACGCTGTCTTACAGCTGGGTTCTATTGCGTCTCAACTTGTAATTCAGGAGGGATTAATGTTCATTAGGAGATTGAAGAGATATGTAAGAGGTGGGGAAATTGACGACAATTGGTGACTAAAAAGCAACCATATGACTCCACAGAAAAGTCTCTCTCGACACCTCACATTCAGATTAGAATACGGATGATGAAGCCTTGGCATCTCAGCCGCACACTTATGGCTACTGTTCATGTGAAAACTATGAAGTAACCACACGGATCCAAGCACCGGCTTGAGCGGAATTAGATACGCTAGCTCTGGAGCTCTGATGACGGATCAGGTCAAATAATTAACTCATCTGATGTTAATGGATGAGCATCGACGGCGTCTGATGGCGTAAACGCCTCAACATGGAGTTAACATGGTAACATGCAAGAATACCCAGAAAAATAAACCTGCAATACTCCACGTCGTGTGGTAAATTCCCGACCAAGACAACAAACCTACATATATTTGTCAAATGACATGTTAAAAATCCCATCGTTAACTCCTTGGTTGCAATGGTAATCTAGTGTAGGAATTCAGAATAACCGTTTGCTAAATTTTACCTCCTAAACCTTGAATGGGATTCCCTCCGCCTATTGATGGCTATCATCAATATTCAGTGAGTTAATTCGCAGTGAATCACGAACGTTCTGATATTATTATATTTATTTCGGATTTATATATATATGAACAAGAAGCTTCCTATGTTTACGATCTATATTAAGGATGTCCGCTGGTGGTTTTTGGCTTTGGCAGCCATTTTGGCTGTTTTTCTTATTGGGTTATCTCCTTTTCCTAGGTTAGGCGATAGGGATTTCCTTTAAATTACGACACATATAAGGGAATTGGGAAGAGGTGCCGATATACTGACAGAGCCACATGACTTCACAGTATAGTCTTCTGGTTAACCTATTCTAAAGCACATAGCCGAGAATTTTGCACAGCAACATCCATCCAATTTGATAAATTTTGATAGACATTGTGATTATCTGCAAACAGTTAGAATATAAGAAAAAGTTAAATATTATTTATGAATTTTTCATGAATATGCTTCAAAACTGGGCATGGGTCAGTACACTTAACGTTGCCTACAGTTAAAAAAATGCACAAAAACCTATTTATTTTGTTTTCTTTTTTTCTCATATTACACAATTATGAATGCAACAACACACGTTATTCAAAAAGTCAATTACTTTGATTTACCACCAGCGGACATCTTTAAATTGAGATTATGTACATATAATAAAGTTCCAGACATTTACAGGTTATGAGGATATGTATGGTTTGCCTGCAACAGCAAACGTCGGATCCGATATACAATAGTCATCCGTCGTCCATAACAGAATTTGCCGGGCAATACAAAACCTGTTTCGTACGACAGTTAACTCCAATTCCAAATGTGTGTGAAAGAAAAATAACAACAACACAAGATGGTTTCACAGAAGAGAGAAGTGGTCAACAGTTCTCATTGTTGTGAGCAAGACATGCTGATGTTCGTTTAATCACTGGGCAATACAATGACGGTAACCTGATGTGTCACATACATGTAGTTCGCTTCATACCCTTACAAAAAAATCTTATAGGATCCTATAAGATAAAATTGTATAGGATCCTATAAGATTTTGGCCCAAAATCCTACAAGATTTTTTAATAGAATCCTATAAGATTAAAATCCTATAAGATTGAAATCCTATAGGATTTTTTAATAGGATCCTAGAAATCAGGATCCTATAAGATTAAAATCCTATAAGATTGAAATCCTATAGGATTTTTTAATAGGATAAAAATCTTGTAGGATTTTTTAATAGGATCCTATAAAATTTAGTTATGGAATGGATTCTTAGAAATCTACAGGATATAAAGTTTCTATAGGAATATTTGGATGAGTGATATAGGTCATCTTTTATAGTAACTCCATGAAATACAAAATGCCCCTGTGCTGTAAAATAGTAAATACATCAGAAAATGTATTAGCATAAACATTGCTTGTTTTGGATGTAGCACAGCTATGTTAAAGATAATCTGGTAAATAACTAACGCATAGAAAGAAGAGCAAACAAATACATATAATAAATATTTCTTTATTATGTACATGTGCACTTTTGAGATATAAACGGAGGAACATATGAGGGCATCATAATCTCTCCATCAGTTTTCCGTACAATTTCTGCTCGCCATTGAGTTTCGACTTCATTGCTTCCCGAATGACTTTCACGGAACTTGGGAATTTCTTCAGGCAGTAGTCTGTAAGAGAATGAAATAATTTGCAGTTAGCCACTGAATATCAATATATTCAATCACAACATTTCAAACTATAAGCTATCAAAAACATGGTCATTGAACTTGGGATTAATTATCAGATGTTTGGAATATTTATGAAGAAAAGTTTTTACCTTGGATGGCTTGATCTTTTCTTGGTCAATTGCAGGCTTAGCCTCTACCTCTCTTGTCGCATTGGGTTTCATCCCTGTCAAAGTATGGGAGGCCATTTCATTCCTCATGAACAATGCACTCATTAGGTCCATGGTCATCTTTCTCGGATGAAATAAAAGATACAAAATGTGTACTGACAATTGGATTGATAATATTCAGTCAGAATGTTAATAGTCATAAATTGCAGAATCATGTTGACAAAGGATCAAATCTCATTGAATTATTATTTACTAAGATTAATTACATTAAATGATTATTTACAAGTGATCGCTTGTTAACCATTAAAAGTCAGTGTCATTTAATATGCATTTTAATGGTTAGCAAACTTGCAAAAAAAACAAATTTAAAATCTTACCAGTAAATATAGATGAGACAATTAATGAGAAATCTTCTCAATGGTCAAAATAATTAATTATTTGATAATAGCCTAGGGATTTAGCTGAATAGTCATGATAGTTGAATTTATACTTACATCATCTGACTCGTCATAAACAGGTGCCACTGGAAGGTTTCCTTGTCGCTGCTTTTTTAACTTCTCAAGGATGTTGTTTGGCTCATTCTTCCGGGCATCACAAACTGTCTTGCTCATCTTCTTTGTAGGCTCTCTGATCTCCTGTGGGGAAAACAATTATTACCATATCATATCGCGATTTATTTCGAAAATAAACTCAACAATTTTCAAATCAATTGTGTACTAACTTTAAATATTGAAATAAGCAATGTGAAAATGCAATGCAATGCGTAACCAAACAACCTGAAAATTCTGATAAATGACATTTGACTTCGTTCAGATAATGTGTATGAAAGAATGTACAGTACATGATAACCCCCCCACCATCACAATTGAAAAGTACATAAATGGGGTACAACACGTATTAAAGTTTAGGCAACAATACCAATTTACGTTTATATTGATATGTAAGAGGAATACGATGGAGTGTTGAATGCAGTGAACAATGGACGATACTAACCACAATTTGTAGCATCATATAGATCAGCCCTTAGCTCGACAAATTAAAGCATCCCAAGTTCGGGTTGTCAGGAATAGTACACACCACTGGTACATTAGGCCTACCCGGAACTGGGCAAATCTGTGTTGTAAGTGTATTTGTATTCCTTCGCCAGTGAAGCTGTGAACGTCATAATAAAAACATCATTGATAAACTGTTCATTATGGTGGGGTGAGGAGAGATGCAATTTGACAGGACAGGAAGCTCAGACTGTGAAACCGACAGTATGAAATAAAAGCCAGGACTTGAAAAAATCACAAATCAACTGTTATCAATTCATTCATATGTTACGCCAATTTTTTCATGTAAACATCTGAAATGGCTTGACTATTGAAGGTAGAAGGTATACCAGTACAGGAAATGACACAATGAGATTGTAAAAACACCCCCTTCTGGGTTTCTCACATTGAACTGTGCAAAGGAGTCACCCAGCATGGTTAATCCCTTGTACACAATGGACCACTAAGACAAACTGGTCTATTCTTGTGAGGTTGACCGGCTATTTTAATTAACAAAATATACATGTCTGTTCAGCTATTGAAATATATGTTAGACAGCATTTTATATCTAAGGTTAATTACACTGGGCTTAATAAAAGTACATGCCTAACTATCCTACCCATGAGATTAGAGAAAACGAGAAAATCAACCAACAGGCCCTTTCTTTCATAAATCGGTGAGATAAATAAATCTTTCCAAGGCAGTATAATGTTTTGGTTGTTGTATTTACAGTGTAATATACAAACCTGACAAAGTTACTTATATAACTAAAATATATTTTAAACTAGTCCAAAATATTCCAGACTTAACAAATGGAGACTTTAGAATGCTATTTTAGCCTACAAGTTGCAAAAGGTACTTACCATCAATCTGAGTCCGTTCCATCAGCCATATATAATCGGAAATATGACTTTTACTGTCCTCAAATCAGTCGGCTATTAATAAAATAACTGCAAAAAAATCTTTCTTGTCTGTGCAGCGCCACCTAGTGTGAACAAGCAGAGTTATCTCCCCTCCATTTGAAGTAGAGAGATTTTGTAAATACCATTTAGATTGGGAAACCATTTGAACTGATCAGAAGTTTATTCATTCATGAGAATCTTCAAGTAGTTGAATGATAGCAAAACATATTTCATAATGAAATGATGACAATCAAGGTTTAAGGGATGTCTGCTGGTGATTTTTTCTTGGCAGCAGTGTTTGCCAGTTTGAGTTAGATTAAGCGACAGGGATTTCCTTTAAAAGTCTTCTAGCTGAGAATTTTGTGCAGCAACATTCATCCAATTTGATAAATTTTGAAAGACATTGTGATTGTCTCCAAACAGTTAGAATATAGGAAAAAATTAAATACTATTTATGTAATATTTTTGTGAATAGGATTCAAAACCTGGGCTATTCCCTTTGTTTTCTAGGTTATCAAATGGAGCATGGGTCCGTCTTTTTAACAGTGTCAACAGCTAAACAATGCACACCGACCTATATTCCTCATATTACACAATTATGAATGCAGCAACACACATTATTCGAAAAGTTAATTACGGACATCCTTAATTCAATTTTAAATAAAACTTTAATTCAAAGCAATCAAATATTCAAAACTTCATACATTTATTCCAATTTTAATAAATTTCAGATGAAGATTATTAGTGAATTCGATTTGAGTTAGAATATTTAAATTTAGTTTTCAGTGACCTTGAATTTGTTTGGATATCGAACTATGATGGATGGCAATTAGGTTTTTTGTCAATTTTTATTAGCATTTCCTAAGTGACATTTCAAAATACTTCACAGTCAAATATCAGCATAACGATAGAATATTCACACAATATGAAAATAAAATTAATCCTTCAATTCAATTGTAATATAGTATAGCTATTGAAAATATTAATCATGAGTTTGTATTAAAATTCAAGTTAAAATTTAAGATGAATTTCATATGAAACTACCAAAATTGATATTTGATGCCTCATGAGCAGCAGATTGGAGATTTGTGGTACAAAATCTCTCTCTCCAACTGCGAGCAGCCAAATATGGAGAACATTATTTGGGTGTTGTGAACTGATATTGAATCGTATATGATCATATAAAATTGCAAATCATATAAGATCTGGATCATATAGGGTCCAAAATACTACTTGTGTTGTGGTTATTCACAGATCTGTCCTGATTAAGCAAAAAACGCATTTTAGATATATTTGTCTTGACTGAAGACCGCATAAACATCACTCTCTAAAAACGTTAAATTAGTTTTTCCCAAGAAGAGTGGAAATTGATCCCACTCAAGTTGAATGAAGTCCAGTATCAAGTTGGGTGGATTTTGCTTATTAAGTCAATAAATCGCTGAAGTGGTGGGCAAAATAATGTTTGAGTGAAATTACATTCAATTACTTCAGTGAAACGCACTTAATTTGTGTGAAATAATTCACTGAAATACTTGAGCGGGATCAATTTCCACTCTTCTTAATATCATT